>AYJT01114731.1:0-10653 GCA_001278415.1 Ocimum tenuiflorum
CGACGGAGCTGGACAAGGCGGCGTACGCGGGGACGTACGCGCAGGTGCCGCACAAGTCCAACAACAGAACAACCACGACTTCGATCAGATTGAAGCTGACGGATTTGTATGAGGATATGGACATTGCTGATGATGATAGCATCGTGGTTACGATTGTGCCGAGGCATAAGGGACCTGGAGTCACCATTGGTGGCATCAAGATCGTTGAGAATACGGCCACGAAAAAGGCTTGATTCATCCCACTGCATTAGTCGAGTTCTCCTTTTTCGGATTCCTGTTGCTATTGCGTTCGGCCTGCTTTACATTTCGTGTTGCGAAATAAGATTCTTTCTCTTTTTGAGAATATGGTTAGTGCATGCTGTGTTTGTGTGTATGCTTCATGTTGCTATGTTTCCGTGTTCTGTAATCATGTGATTCCTGAATAAAGTTTGGCTGTTTAGTTAAGTTCATGTTAATGATTTAGTTGTTCGTAACTAATCTCTACTTTTCCTGTGTGAATGGGTTTCCAGTACCGATTAGCGATCAGCATATTTATCATTTTAAAAGTTATAAAAGTCTTGAGATAACTAATTCAAAATGATGGGCGTGATAATATTTCTCCTATCTATTTTATAGATATGCCGATGTGTCTCACTCGAATATGCCCTTCAATGCTGGTATGTATATTGAAAATGATACCTCTCATTTATTCAAAACGATTTTCCCCATATGTCGACCCAAGTTTGTATTAAGTTTAGAATATTAATTGCGTGTCAATACCTCTCCTGTCAAATTTATAGATTCAGTGATGTGTGTCGCTTTATCGCCTCGACTGTGCCTTTCAGTGCTGCATGTGAATGCCCACGTACATATGGTACCTCTCGTGCATTCAATTTGACGATTTTCCTCATATTTATATAAATTTTAAGCAACTGATCCCAATTATGTAGTTACACATTATCTTTATCAACATGTGTACAAATCAATGAAAATTAATCACATTGATAATAAGGAAAGATTTTGTCTTAATTTATCATCCATATCCAATACACATGTCAAGAATACATGTAATGTAAAACAATTTGCACATAAGAGGTTGGCGTTAAATCATCTATCAAATTATCTTCTATTTCTTACTTCACTTTTTTTTTTTAAATTTTGATCAATATTTATTTTAGAAAATTAATTCTTGTGCTTTATGTTAATTAATTTACAACTATTTAGGAGTTATTTCCACTAAATTAGTATAAATAATAATTTTACCATATATGAGATCTGAAAACTCCAACAGATGCCATTTAAGTCGGATAGGAACGTGACTCAATTATCTTTCCATATGTATCCATTGATTGATAAAATTCCAGGTATTTTAATAGATAGGAATCATATGACCCATTTTATCTTTTAAATGATAGACAACCTAACATCTTCTGATTAAAGAAATATAAATTATACCGTACATGCTCTGACACATAAAATTATATCAAATTAATAACCAGAATAAACGCAATAATTAGTAATAACAGAAATGATTATGTATATTGAAAATCTGTCCTTTATATCGAGAGGATAAAGGATATATGGAATCATGATCGAGAAGGTTCAACTTTGCGTTTCTTCAAAATAAAAGAAAACAAGAGAATTTTTTTTATACCTTTCTTGGCATGAGTGGAAGTTTCCTACTCTCTTCAATAATATTCCCAAAGCATGAATGATGCAGGATGGATTTTATAATCTTTAATAATCTAAACCCACCAGGTCGACTCAAGAAGGACAGATCGAGCTTCATTGGCTTAAGTTGTAATTTCTCCAAAATTTTGTTTTGATTTATTCTTGAGAAAGTTATGAATTTAATTTTTCTAATTTACTCTTTATTTCACCAGCTCCACTTGAATTGACGAACTAAATAGTTATTTGAGTAGACCTTCTAAGTTCACATCAAACTCGACTAATTAACTTGATTTGATGAACAAATTTATTTAATCAAGTACTACTTAGATCTGATTGTATATAAATCCTTTGCAGTGCACAGCACAATCAAATCAAATCCTTAACGTTTTAACTAAGAAAATGAAATAGAGGCTGATGTGCAACACAAGATTTTAATCCCGTTTAATCCACCCATTATTCTAATAGTCTAATACCAGTTTGATTTGACTAGCTTGATAAAGCCAGGTGTATATGTTTCACAAGTTAATTTAGAATAGTGTGGGAGTTGGCTCAGCTTAAACTAAAATATGGTATTTTAAATCATATAAAATGAACAATATTCAGGCAACTTCAATATCTGTTACAAATTTATATTTATTTCAATCTCGATAAACTCTCGCTAAATTGACCGTATGGAAATGAGATGGTAGCAAATTTAGGCATTTAGCTAGACATTTATTTAAGGGTGTGCCTTTTTGCACATGCTTATATCAACTATGCATCCTTTGTTTTATATTGTGCACGTTTCTTTTCTTTTAGGCTGTAAAAATTTTTAAAAAAAACATTACGCTTTTCCCAAAAAGCAAAAGAAAAAAGAAATCCATTAGGCTTTGATTGGCTCATATATATATCCTTGATGTTATACTAATGATTTGATAACTTGAGGTGAGGTTATAAGTAGATGATTCAAAGATTGAGATATACCTTGAAAGCAGTGTGTGTGACGATTTTAATCATATATATTTCTGAAATTTGACAAAATTTACACATTTAAGAATTGGCAAGCGTGCGTAAATATAGGATTTCTCCATGATTATCATGTTTCACCTTTTATTTAAACACACGACCCCAAAAGTAAGCAACTTTGCCCTTTATCATCTTCTACCTCCTCGTTCGGAAACCACGTGCTTTAGTCAGAATAAATATATATTCGGAATTATTGAAAAGGAAGATGTTGCATTATTTATTGTAATTCATTGCTTTCCACCAACTCGTTTCTTTTCCTTGGAAGAAAAGAAAAAAAACAGTGAAATGTCTTCAATGGAACTTTCTGTCAACGCTTTTGAATTTCATAATTCTCACCTAATCAAATGTTTCCTTTTCCATGAAATCGGATTATTATGTAGACCCATACCTTTATACCTTACTGCAATGTGGTATTTATTACTGCTAAAAACTTCATCCATCCAATATATAAACTTTTTATTCCAACTGTCTATTTATATAAATAGGTAGCGATGAATTTCGTTTCATAACACATAGTTAATTAAATAAATATGGAAAAATAATTTTCTTAGGTTTATTTATCCATGTTTTATTACACATCAATTAGAATTTATTAATCTCACTTGGGATTTATAACATACTAGTTAATTAGGTTTCTAACATCCCAATTAGACTTTATTATGTCTCAATCAGTTGTTATCATATTTTTATAAAATTAAATTTAATTCAAAACTTGTACGCATGAATTAAGTATTGTATATTTTTCGTTGATGTTTATTCATTAAAATTTGTCTTTAAATAATTTTAATGAAATAGCATGAAGAGAATTTTAACTTGATATATAATTTATGTATATTTAATTAAGTTTCATAGCATGTATTTCTCTACTTACACCTGAAATGAATGAAATTTGATTTTATTTCTTTCTTGGAAATAGATTATCACACTAGTATACGCCTGTGTAATAATAATTAAAATGTTTAATATAGGCTGCTAGAGTAGACTTTCAAAATATTTTAAATACTCAACTCATTTCAATTAAAAGACCAGATCTGATTCTATATAAATATCCACAGACACCCCCTGTTAGACTATAACATCTTCAAATTATAATTGGCATAAACCTTCTAAAACAAATTATGATGCAAGGGCATATTTTAATCCGTAGTTTTTTTTGAGTAAATATTTTAATACGTAGTTACCCTACCTCTAATATTGAAGAACAAACTTGTAGTTTCCAAATATATATATATATATATATATATCAAAATCAAAGTCCTTCAGTTTTTCCATAAAAGGATTGGATCTGCCAAGACCTTCTATTTTACGGATCACTATAGACTAGTCATTTTCTATTTAATGGTGTCACAAATAATTGGTCAAATTTTAAAAGGATAACATGAATATTTAAAATTTCTAGAGATCCATATCCTTTTAGAGGGACCGGATAGAATTCACCAACTTTACGAAAGCTGGAGAATGCAACTTTAATTTCCTTTATATTCGAAAAAGAAAAAGAAATTACTTTAATATTATTTTAAAGATTTTGTGTTTTATCTTATGCGAAGACGCGAGGGCGCGAACAGAATACGCTAATAAATGTTTTCAAGTATTTTTTTTTTTGAGCAATTTTAAGTAATTATTTTTAAGTTCAGAAAATGTCAATATAACTGGCTATCATATTTGAATAACCATTAGCGTATATCCCGTCGACTATTTTCCCCTATAACAAAATTAAATACATTAGCTAGTAGAATATTTTTAATTGATGTCGCAGGTCACATACCTAAGCGAAATTTTTGGTTATTTGCCTAAAATTGAAAAATATATTCATTTCATGTACATTCTCTGAATTGAACTGATTGTAAGATATACATATATAATTTTGTGTTACTCCTTATACTTCCCAACCAATATGTTTGATATATCTATTTGTTTTCATTGTATATTCTAATTATTGATAAAACCACTCAAAAATGAGCATAAATCTATTAATTAAGATGATGAAATAGAAAATGATTGAAAGTAGCGTCTTACTATTATGAACATTACTTAATTTAGCACGTACATGGGTTGTCCAATTGTATCTAAAATTCAACTAAAAAAAATTGTACCTAAAATTGGTTTACTATTAGCATTGTACTACAGCTTTTAATTGAATATTGTCCAATGAATATCTTATTAGGAAGGATGTAAGGTGCAAAACATTTTAATTAGCCCTCTCATTCGTTGAAAATAAAATTGTTATACATACATACATATATATATATATATAGGATTCAGATCTGGTAGGGAAAAATTCTCTCATAGAAAATATGAATGAATCTCAGCCACAAGATCAAATGAAATTTACGATTGAGATTTTTTCTCTTTTCAGCGGATGTGCTTGATTTCGTTTGATCTTGTGGCTAATATTCATTCTGATTTCTCATGAGAGGATCTTTTCTTATATGATTCACGCCATATATATATATATAATTATATATTATATATTTGTGTACACCTCTCTGGAAACTCTTCCTTAATTATTTATCTCTAAAACGTGCTAAATATAAATAACAATATACAGCAATGCCTTCATTTATTTTAGCGGACCAATTTACAAGCCTGAAAGTTCCTAGAATGTGATATTTGTTTTATTTTATTAAACAAAATATTTTTAAAAATTAATTATATTATTAAAAAATATCTAAAACAAAGTAATAAGTAGTAAATGAAACAACGAATGCAATGCCCGCAAATACAACGTATTTTGGCATTGTAATAAATACCGCGTTGTAAAAAATGTTTTAACAAAAGCACAAATAAAAAAAAAAATTAATTGTTTTGTTTTAGTTGATATGAAAACAGGTACATCTTCCTGAACAAGATTATCATTTACATATATATCCTGCTACTTGACTAAACATTAAGTCCCCAACAACGTGTGATATGATGATTGTATGGTAAAATACCGGCTATACCATCATCTAAAAATTAAAATAGTAATTGGGAGTTTTTATTGCGGGTAACTTCATTCAGAACTTAGAAGCTCCATTTTTCTTATAGCCCCAATAAGTGAACAAAAATGAGATTGATGAATATCTGATTCTCATATTTCGAATCCAAGGTTCTTTTCTCTCAAAAAAAAAAAAATCCAAGGTTCTTTGGTTAATTAAACAACAACAAACATGTTATTGTGAACTACGCTTCTAATATTTTAAATGAACTATATATGACAAAACATTTCTCGAAATATCACATTATAAATGTTTGTACAAGAATGCCAATGTTATGTGATCTATCAGTTTTGTGAAACCGAACTCAGAACCAGGCTAGTGAGAAGCATTCCAAAATAAAGTTTTACTTTCAGTTTTTAATTTTCTTTTACATATGAGAGGGTGCTTTTCTTGATTTTCACATAATTATGTGTAGTAAAATAAAATCTATATTTCAACTAACTTTGGAGGCTATGGAAAAATAAGACCTTGAATAGAATTAGGAATTCCTCAAATCCATATTCAGTTATGCAACTGGATGTGATCTCTACGTCAATGCAAGTGAGGTTTTTCTCTAAAGAAAATAGCAATAAAGAATTCGTATTATTAAATTGTATCCTAAATCTAGGAATAGTCCCGTCAAAAACATTCAAAAAATATTATTATATGTTTTGAATTGTGAGGTGTCTGTCTTCACTTAAAAAAAGAAAATGAAAAAGAAAGATAAGATATTGGTGAAACACGTTTGTAAAAATAGGAGATGGTAAAGGGAGAGTAAATGAAGGTTGTAATAATTGGTGTTGGAGAAGAAATAATGACGGACCAATAGCATATCAATGATGTTAGGTGTGGCCAATAGCAAGTGGCTGTCACTGCCGTGGTCATAATTTTGGGTTGTTTAATGGTAGCTGTGAGATATATAAATATTCATACTTCATATCTAGATTTTTTTATGAAAAACTTCATATCTAGAATTAAATGTTCCCTACTGCTAAAATAATAGATAAATAAAAGGAATTAAATGTACCTAAAGAGAAAATAATAAAGTGTTAAATTAGTTGGGCAACTTGCATAGCTAGCCTTAACAGCTAAAAATCAATACTACTCTCAATTTCATCTACTTTTTGTTACCACTTTTCTTAATACTAAAATGAAATAAAAAGAAAGAAAGAATCACATCCATCCCAAATGATTGATGCAAAAGAAGGGACATATGTTGCAAATTACTAAAGACCCGGAAAGAAAAAGAATATATTTCATGAAACTCTCCAAAATAATTACTAATTTACTGCGAAAAGTTTGCCCCAAATACACTAAACCAAAATTCCGACATCTAATTAACTATGGTTATTTAGAGAAAGCGAAGAATCACATAATTAGATTCAACACTCGAGTGATTTGTCTCTTCGAGAACATGTATAAAAATATTCCAAGATGAAATTCCTTTTTTCCCCCTTTCTATACTGAAAAAGCACTTAAAGAAAATTCGAGGGATTTATTGGTCCTTCCTTCAAGCCGTTATCTTTGACCTTGGAACCATTAGTTTGCAATTTACACTCCCAACGCAAACACAATGATTTTTTATTTTATTTTATCAATGATACACCATTTCATTTTATATAAAATTAAAATTAATATTACAGACTTAAATACACACTTAATGTTTGCCTAACTCAAATACATGTGAAAGATATGAAAAATGAAAAAAAAACTAAAACATGGAAAAAGTTGAATTTACTAAAATACCATCATTAAGTCACTTGAGTTGTCACCTAAGTACAAATCTCATCTCATGGATTCCATGGCCCCAAAGTGTTTCATTGGCCATACAGGAGTCCTGCATATGAAGAAATGTCACATGAGAATAGCATTTATAATTTCTCTTAGAAAATTTAAGTTAATCAAGTATAATAAAACTACTCAGGACACGAAGTATATATATTTTTCGAATGATTCTGTTCAATTTTAATCGGATAAAAATATGAGATCGAATTAAAATATTAATTTAAAGAACTCGAAATTAAAAAATAAGAACTAAATGAAATTATTTGATTTTGCATACCCTATTCTCAGGGGAGTAGCTTATACATACCCTCCCTGCCAATAAGGGTCAATATTATCTTTTATCGGGCCAGCCCAAAGTCAACATTGAAATGTTCGAAGGTGCAGTCGAGCATGCCACGCTAATTATGGGCCTTGATATGGAAATAGTTTAGGCCTGGCAGATTATGGATTGTTGCATGCATGATGCATATTAAGTTGGGATAATCTTATCTCTAACTCCCTATTTTACCCTTTATAACCCTTAAAATTAATAAACACATAATAACATTTAGACACGGTTGCCTTACAATCATATCCCACATAGTGATTTGGATTAGTAAAGTTACAAAAGATATAAATTTTTTTATTTCGAGTTCGAACTGGCCTACAGTATATTGATGTGATAAAGAAATATTGACGTGGAACTAGAGTCGATAATCTAACTTTAAACATGTCTCACGTCGGCCCCCTTTAAATTATCTTATCATTCTTCGTCAAAAAAAAAATAAAAAATTATCGTATATGATAAGAAATGTGCCTCGGCCTCACCTCCATTTGTGAGAAACTTAACGGTATTACTGTAGACATTTGAAGCATTAGATCTCTTTCACTTTTAATAAATATATAAGGATAGTTTTCAAATCGTTCTACATCTGCAAATAGGTGAAACAATGGAGAATATTGTGAGATAATTGGTGAAAGACAATAATGGATTAAAAAGAAGTATTGCTTTTGATCCCATTTCAGCACGCCCGAGTTGGATCCTTGTAACGCTTTCGTGTTTAGTGACTTTTTTTTTTTTGAATTTTTAATCATATTTGAAATCTTGTTCTTTCTTGATTTTATAACAATTAAATATAATTTTTAAATACTCAATTAGGATATATAATAGTACAACATTAAGCAGGTGAATATTGGAGCCGTCACAAAAATTCACGAAAGGAAATCTAAGGAGAAACCATACCTACCCATTTAGAAGTTATCACCTACAAGTCAATCATCTTTTTTTTTTCTTTTTGAAGGCCAAGTCAATCAACTTAATGAAACGATTACTTGTTTTCCCGACGCTGAAAATTAAAAAAAGATCCAGCTTTTTAAAAAGCTATCACCTACTAGTCAGAACAAGATTATCTTTTTAGACGTTAAAATCATAAGATTTACGGCATTTTTTTACTTAATTATTGATAATTATAAGTGAACGGAGTATAGATGGGAATACCAGTTCATTATAATTATTCACTACAAGAGTCTCCCCTGCACCTTCTTAAACACCTCCTTAATTAAGTATCTTCAACTCTATAATTTATATATATTATTCATTCCAAATACCTTCAAATCTCCATTTGTCCAAAATAAGGAACAAATTATATATTTTCTTACTCTTCGAAAATTCTTATGATTGTAATATCCAATAAATAGATTTAAGGGGAAAAAAAACAACAAATCAAATTAAGCTTTGGGCCAAGCGTAATATATTTCCCATCAGCTTTGAAGATCTCTTCTTTCTTTAATTAAATTCACTCTTTCTTTTTAGGGGTTCTTTAAATTCACTCAATTTAATCACCTAATGGTTACAAATGCAATGAAAGCACTATACCAATTTTTTTTTTTATTCAAATCTATATGCTGCAATGGCTTTGTTTCCGGTTTCCATGGTTTGTATTTCTTATTGAAATTCCTACCTATACACCAACAACTCGAAATTACAGTAAAAAAAGGAAGGGTAATAGATGATACTGAGAAAAGGCACTGTTGATGGGGTGGAGCATTTCGAACAGTAGTCCGCTTCCTCAAGAGAGAATTTCCTCGCACATAATTAATGGAGCCAATTACCACAAGCACAGTATGCCCTATCAAACTATGGATTCCTTATCTTTCCTAACCCAAAGATCGGATGATTAACCTTCTATAGTTAAATTTCTAGCATTTTCTTTCTTAGTTTTATTTTCTTCCCTTGACTTGATGCTTAATCAGGTTGAATTTGTTATCATTTATTTCTTTTTCTAATTGGATTTATAATGTATCAAAAAATACAAAAACAAAAAGACGAGCGCGTCATCATGCATGCCCGAAAAGTTAGCCGCCATGATAAAATATACTCAGTAGTAGTTCAATTGAGACGTAAGACAAAGTAAGAACTAATGATATAAATATCGATACATATCATCAGTGAAATATACCAAATTGCATATTTCGCATAAATTATATGCACATAAAGCATTTAATAACTCGATATAGCATGGTACACACATTAAAATGGAAATTTTAACGTTTCATATACTTTAATTGTCTAGTGCTATTAACAACGTATATTCCAATCTCAAATTCTCGAAAAACTTTAAACGCACGATAACCAAAATGCATATTCACTAAATAAAATACACGAAGTTAGAAGTTATTATTATGAATTCATCCGTACTTGATATATCAACATTTTTGTGAATATGCATTTTGTTTAATATTTACAAATAAAAGTTTAATTATGTGTTTATTAAAATACAAATGTCACAGGCTCACAGTCCATCCAAAGTACATGGTTATAACATTAGCATTCGATATTTCTGAAAAAAAAAATTAGAATAAGCTCCTGAATATCGATCTGTAAGTATTGTTAGGACAAATTTGTGATCGATATTGATTTTGATAGTTTAATGTGCAAAATCCTCGTGCATGGATTTGAAAATCTCGAGCTATAGCAACCCTGATCTCTCATTCGCCAGTCTACTTTCACTATACGTCAGATGTTATTATTTCCTTCCTTAATAAAATATAAAAAGGACTATGAAATTTATATTAGATTAGATGCCGGAAAATTCAAATATATAGACATAAAATATCTCGTGTATTTTTTCATACATCGGCCTATACACGTATATATATGATCGACCTTATAGCATATTCACCATGCAAGAGTTTACCACATAATAAATCAGAAGCCATGTTATCGTTCGCGCTTTCGAGGCCGACCACTACAACCACCTCCACCGCCACCGCCTCC
>AYJT01114733.1:0-17384 GCA_001278415.1 Ocimum tenuiflorum
CGCACAGAGAGAGAGAGAGAGAGTAGTGAGTGTGTATGTATATGTGTATGAGTGTGTGTAATAAATGCAATCACACACACCTATATTCTCTCAATTCTTGCTCTCCCCCAATCCCTACACCTGCAATCTATTCCTTTTCTCTTTTGTCTGTCATTTCTGACGCTGCTGCTTCATTACTCCCTTTTATCTTTTTACATTTCTTTAAACTCAATTTCTCCATTCTCACTGCTTCCCATTTCCTTCAAAACCGAAAAACACACCTTTTCTTCAACACACATTCTTGTTTTGATTTCTTGCTTTCTTTGCTGTTACTGCCATCACGAAGGTACGCCCTCTCCACATATCTCTCCTTCTTGTTTCTGGGTTTTGCAATGAGGGTGAGATTTCGAAGAAAAGATTCCATCTTTGCTGCAAATCGGTCGAATGAGCTCGACCCTCTTTTTTGTCTTGATTCGTTTCCGTTTTTTCTGCATTCGGGTGTGAAGGGATTTTGTTTAAAGACGTATCTTCGTCATGATCCACCCATTCTTGACAATTTCAGAATTCACGCATTCTGTGTGTTTCTAACTCCATTTTCTTTCCTGGTTTTAATTGTATTTAATTTTCATGCACAGTCAAAGCTGTCGTTGCAGATACTGACATATAACACTTACTCCTCGCTTTTTGACCCATTCCTTCTGGTGGAAAAGCTTGCATCATTACGTCAATGGCTCTTTTTTAAGCACCACTTTTACCTGCAATATTCCGTTTTAACATCTTAAACTTTTGTTTTATATACAGACATGCTCTCCAACTCCTCGCTCACTGAGTTGAGCTCACGAGTCATGGGATTGGGATTAGATTATTATATGTTTTTTTGAATTTTTTTTTCTTGGCCTAATTGTTTCCAAGTAAAATTTACTTGATTATTTAAAGAAAAATTTAATCATGTTTTGAAGAGTATAGTTTAGAGATTTGGACCCTAGAGAGACGTTAAGAGTCTACGGGGGGGACAAATCACCGTAAAATTTGGTAATCCCATAATCAATAATTTATTGTTATCTTATACTTCTTCTTCTCTTTGTTTTTCCCCATGAAAGAAATTGTTATGAAGGGATTCTTGTTCTTTATTCACCCTTCCTTCCTTTAAGCCACTTCATTTGCATTTATCAGCAAAAAAATGTGGTTCATTAATGAATAATTATGAGCTAATAATTATGCATTAATGAAATTATGATTGAACCTCACATTTTATTAACTAGTTTGCAAGTGCCTTTACATGTAATAACTGCTCCTCTTCTCCTAATTTTTGAAAGAATTTTCTCCATTTGTCGGCCTGTCACATTTTTAGAGAGAAAAAGAAAAATCTCAGATTATTTATTACTAACAAACTTCAACATCATGCAATTAATTTTGACGATAAATCTCAACTTTGTCTACTTTGCAGATCGGGGATTTATAAAAATCATATTTTTATCAAGAAATTAGCAAAGACAGAATGATCATGAGGAGGAGATTAGCTTGCTGTACAAGAGACATGAGAGATATGAGCATTGACTTTGATGAGCAAGAAAGTAATTTTCTTTCCCAAATTTATATTTAATAAAGTGAAAAAAACAGTAATGTAGATGGATTATGTGATGCTCAGAGAAAATCATAAATAATATGTCTTTCTGTTTCTCATGTTTTTTGTACTGTTTGGTAACATGGTATGTTCTTTCCCGTGTCGCAAATACATGAAGTAAGATACGAGATTGAAACACGATGATAAGGAAAAAAGGGACTTTTTCTAGTGTAGACTGCTTGATATATGTGCATACAACTTGTCACAATGGGTCATGTTTTGATACTTTACTTCTTTTGAATATATGCACCTAATTACCTACCACATGTGTATTTGAAAAAAAAGTTTGATTTTTGTGGCTCATCTTGTGAGTGAGCCCCCTACCCAAGTCAATGTTAGGTTCGGATACTCTTACAGTCAAATCCCAAAAAAAAAAATTAAATAAGTAATGATAAAAATAGTTAAACATAAACCTACCCACAAAGCATCCTCTGCATATTTAGCCATGTGGGGTTGTGTTATTTATTACATTTATTTCACTCTGCAAGAAGTAGTTCAATGCCTCAGTACTGAACACAACATGGATCTCAACATTATTGGTCTAAATTTACTGCTTAGATAATATTATAAATTCACCACTTTGGGTGAGGGTCCTTTTTCATTTGATGCCATTGAACTTGCTAGTCAATTTTGTGGCCCTCCCAAAATTTCAAATTTCTTTCTTCATAGTGTTCTAAATTTCTTGTCCTTGTTTTTTTGTTTTGTTTTAGTTGAAAGTGATGGAGATTTCTCAATATCACCCAGTGATGGAGGCACGATTGAGTTTGTATGGCCCCTAATAATTTAATGATTGAAAAGCATTCCTCACATTTGATCAGACAAAAATGTCATTTTCTTCTGACTGTTCTTTTTTTAAAAAAACTGAACAGTTTCCCTTTGGATCTGCATCTGCTTTAGAATTTTATCTCCATGATCAGTCCATTTGTTTTTCATTATTGTTATTATTTCAAATCTTGACTTTTATGCTTGTAGCCAGTACACAAATAAATTATCTCTACTGAGATCTCTTCAACATGCTGCAGCTCTGGTTGCTAATTTTAATTATAATAGGACAAAATTTTGGAAAAAAAAAGCCCGTGATTTTCGTAATGTACTAGTTTCTGAAGCATTTTCAAACATGTCCTACATGTCAACTTTGTTCATTTTTTCTTGTCTTTTTAAGTCAAATGATTGGTAGGAAGAAGCTTCTATTCTTGTTGGCGTTTGATTTATAATTCTTGCCGTGCAAGTTGATACCTTCTTCACATGATATGGGGCATTGTTTACGTACCTAGATTGCCCGTGACACGATAAGTCAAAACTTTTGGTTATCAGACCGTTCGACAAGAATGACTATCATTTCATTGACAAGGCCTTTGTTTTGAACTCAATAACTTACTGTGCTGAATTATTTTTTGTGAATGATATGTTGAGATATCTGGAAATGGTGTTTTTTCCAGTTTGATCGACTAACTTGAAATATGTAACCTGTAGGGATAATGACATATAATGGTCTCGAGAGCTGCATTCTCAACAGCAATTCATTTGACAACGACAGTGGCACCAGCAGAGGTGATGGCTGTGTCACTGACTCGTTCGATGAGGATGATTCGAGCTGCTCATCCAGCACCAATGCTTTTGGATCGTTCTCCTCTCTGTGGACGATAATGAAGAAAGACGATCAGTGTCAAGATGAGTGGAACTTTGTAGCAACACCACAGCGTGTCCATGCAAAGGAGAAAGAGAAACCACAGAATTCCAGTAGTCGTTTTTCAGATGTTGAAACGATGAAGGAAAAGTTTGCTAAGCTGTTGTTGGGGGACGATGTTACCGGTGGAACCAAGGGCGTTTCGACCGCATTAGCATTGTCAAATGCTATAAATAATCTTGCAGGTAGAGTGTTAAGAAGCTATAATATAGGTTATATATGGAATTGTTTATCAAGTTTTTGGTGAAAATTTGCAGCTTCTGTGTTTGGTGAACTCTGGAAATTGGAGCCTTTGCCGGAGGAAAGAAAGAGCAAATGGCGTCGAGAAATGGAATGGCTGCTCGCCCCAACTAATTATATGGTTGAGTTGGTCCCTGCCAAACAGAACGATGCTAATGGCCGCACGTTAGAGGTATCCTTTCCCCCCTGTCAATCGACAAACATGATGCAATTACCATTGTCGTAAAAATCGGACTAGGATGCAGTGTAGGCGTGGTTTTTATTTATTTATTTTTTAAAAACTTAAAAATTAAGAAAAATTTAAAAACTAAAGATATTATTTTCTTGATTTGTTGCAATAATTTAAGTTTTAAACATTTATTTAGGATGTTTTGAGTTCATATTAATCATCAGGCCCTTCAAAGATTTTGCTTGAAAATTCATTTGTTGTGATGATTTTTCTTCTAGTAATATTTGTATATTCAAAATGTGTAAATATGAAACATAGATTGTCTGTGTCAACTAGCGTCTAACGAGTTCTACAACCTTGGAAATTACGTCTCTCTCACTGCTATTTGTTGCAGATAATGACGCCGAAAGCTCGCGCAGACATCCACATGAATCTTCCAGCGCTCCGGAAACTGGATTCCATGCTCATTGTAGGTGTCGACAACACGAAAAGGTCCTCATTATCTTTGATCATTCACACTCACACTGACATTTTTTTTATTTCTGAAACTACCAGGAAACCCTCGAATCGATGGTGAATACCGAGTTTTGGTACGCAGAAGTCGGCAGTCGAGCCGAAGGAAGAAGCAGGAGCGGTGGGCAGAGCATGCGGTGGTGGCTTCCTTCTCCCCAAGTGCCTCCCATCGGCCTCTCAGAAGTCGAAAGAAAGCGATTGCTGCATCAGGGCAAACTCATCCATCAAGTCTTCAAAGCTGCCAAATCCATCAACGAAAACGTTTTGGCTGAAATGCCGATCCCCACCACTGTTAGAGATGCTCTTCCTAAGGTATATATACAAACTGCTTATTCGTTCACAATAGTCAAGATTTAGAAATGATGCTAAAATTTTACATCTGTCGTGTTTGTTTCAGTCTGGTAAGGCGTGTTTAGGGGAGGAGCTTTACAAGATACTGTGTGCGGAATCTCTGTCGACTGAAGATATGATCAGCTGTCTGAATCTGAAATCCGAACACGGTGCCCTCGAAGCCATTAACCGGTTGGAAGCTGGTGTGCTCGCGTGGAAGGAGAGGATTGTAGAACAAGGCAATGGAAAGTCTCCTGTTCGGACATCATGGTCGTTCGTTAAAGATCCGTTATCAGAGTTGGACAAAACCGAATCACTAGTGAACCAAGCTGAACTACTGCTTGTACAGATCAAGAACAAGTATCCGAGCCTTCCTCAGACGTTCCTCGATGTCACAAAAATCCAGTATGGGAAGGTATGGTGTTTTCCAGCAAAAACTTGTATTAGACCGCCTAAATTATTTAAACAGGTTCAAATAACCTAGGGTAGGGTTTGGTCAAATGAATAGTTGACCTGTCTAAATCAGGTTGTTGGTCTAATAGGAGATGCCCTCTATGAGTTTATGATCAAGAAGTTGATGTTGGTAAATAATGTTATGCTGATCGAGCTATAGTGGGGACATTAGGGCAAGGTTTTATGTAATATTGTGCTCTTTCTCACTAGTTATGCTATCGAAATGTGCAGGATGTGGGGCACTCGATCCTCGAAGCCTACTCTCGAGTTCTAGCCAACTTGGCTTTCAGCATTCTGTCTCGACTCGGCGACATTCTTCAAGAGGACATCATGAGCAATCCCAACTCGCCGGTGGCAATGTCTCATCTAGTCGGAGCCAGAATTCCGGGGATATCGGACAGTCCAATGCTGGACCGCGTGAGGCACTCCCTCATTCATCAGTTGAACGGGATAGACGCAAAATCTTGCAGCTCGACCGACGTTGATGGTGGTCATGAGGAAGCTAAAATAAGTTCGGTGAGTGGGACGCCAAGCCGGAGTAGGGTTTGGTGTATTGGAAGAGAGGCTTGCCATAGTCTGTCTGCTCAGAATTCTCCTTGATACAACAACAATTAAGAGTTGATGTTTGTAAATAACACCAGCTTTTTTATGGCTGTCTGTTTTATGGTGTTGTGATCTTGCCTTGATCACTTTGAGTTGTTTACTCTTTAAAAACTCATGATGCCAACTAATCAATATATTCATTATATTTTTGTTGGAATTTAGTGCCGGATAATAACGTAGAAGTGCGGAGTGCAATGTTTTTTTCAAACTTAAATATAATATTAAATAAATTTTACTCTGGTGTTTCTGCATCGGTTTGAACTTTTAATTTTTAAAGTCATAGGAAATGTACTTATCACTACACTTCGAGGTGGTGGACGTGGAGTGCAATGTTACATATTGATGTGGTGGATGCGGAGTGCAATGTTACAGATTAATGTTGTATCGATGATTATAGCATCAAGTACATGTACGAAAATTAAGTAAATGCAAAATGATTGATTTTATTTCTCCTAAACTTTCAAAAATAAGAATACTGAATATTGCTATTAAAATTCTCAATTTTGCTATCATATATTCTTTCAATAATGTGTTTTGTAACTTTTTTATTGTACACTATATTTTGAATTAAAATTTAATTAAAAATAATTAAATTTTTTCATGTATTGCGAAATGTATACCTTTATTAATATTTTACTTAGTTTATTGAAAACTCAGGGTTATGAAATACTATAGACTAAATAAATAAGGTTACGATAAAAAAAAGGACTAAGTGAACATGGTATATTTTTTGAAATATTGTTTTAGAGCAATGATGAACTTTGAAATTTATTCTAAACGGTTAAACTGACCGACAAAACTACATTAATATGATTTGATCGGTTCAGTTTTGAAGAGTTAAAAGACTGGTTTGGTTTACAAAATTTTCAAACCGTACCTATTGGTTTGACTGATAATTCAGGCTCCAAACAGGACCACGGACACCCCAGTCAAAATTGAGAATTCATTTCTTACGCACTAGAATTTGAATTAATAAATGAATTATATCATATATAAGCAATCCTACATTGAAATCAAGTTATTTGTATCTACAAAGAACATATGAAAGCTTAAATCAATTTCATACATTTTTTTTTACCTCATTAATACCATAATAACGGTAAAAGACCTAATTAATATTGTATTATTTACTCGTGTGATGCGACTTTGTGCTTCAAGAATAAAATCACTCCAGTCGAATGAATTAGCAGCACGAGTTTTTCCCCCACGCATTCAGGTATTCTTTCTTCTTCCATTTTTTTGTTAAGTTTTGGAAACCCTCAAATAATATGTTTGGATCTCTTTTATTTGTTGGGATTCTTTGAAGTTTGAATTGTAACCATGGATTGGTTCAGAGTGTCTGTGTCAGATTGAGTTTTGCTTGGGGATTCTTTTACCAAGAATGCATCTTCAAAACTGGGTTTCAAGACATTGAAAACAAAACTTCGAAAAAAAAAACCAGTTACTTATTTGGCCGAATGGGCTCTAACTTTGTGGTTTATTCTTGATTTGCCGAAGTGGTTTGACCATGAATAGCTTTTGTTATTGCGAAATTTACCCATAAGAACAAGCAATCCTTGCTTCACTATGAAAGCCCCCAAACTTCAGAGGGAGGAACAGTTTGAGTTTGTTTTCAGAGAGGTGTTATTTATTTATTTTTTTGAAAAAAAGGATGGTTTCAACATCTCCAGTTTGAATTTCCAGCTTTGGCAATTCCCTTGGCAATAGGCTTGTCTAGCACCATAATGCGTGGAAGTTGATTTATATTTTAGATTTAATTACAGTATCAGCCTGTCTTGCTGAAGCAATGTGCATTTTATCGGGTTCAAGCTCGACAGTCTTTCATAGATTTCCCCCTTGTGAACAATTAGACAAACGTTACAAAGTTATATTTTTGGCAGGAACCAAACCATGGTAATCAGTTGTGGATTGACTTGGCTTTGTTGCACGTGTCAGTTCACCAATAGTTTATTTTACAGTTGTCCTGGTAGTTGGGATCATCTTGGAGATCTAGATATAATCATATGAGAAAAGTTAACCTCTTTTTGTCCCTTGATTTCTAAGTGAATTAGTTATCTTTGCTTGGTTGTAGTTTGATAGTGTTAAGGACTTCCATGTTCTAGAGATCTTTATCATAAAGCATTAGAAAGGAACAAACATGGCATTAGTTAGTACAGTTAGTAGTTTCATAGTTGTTACAAATGGAGTTCCAAATAATTTCTTTGAACAATTAGAATCCTAGCGCACTTTTCACTATGAGAGCTCTTTGTATACTTGCGTAAGATGCTTTTTCTGTGATTCCAGGCAGAATATTGTATAAAGAATTGTGATACTGCTGCAGAGTTAAACTCATGGGTTTGCCGAGATTTACAAGTCCAAAGGGGGGGGATGACCAGTCCAGCCCTCACCTCTACGTGGCTAACTGTGGGCCTGCTGTTGGACTCTCGTATGAAACTATTGCATCTGTATTTGGTTCATATGGAGAAGTTGAGGGAGTCTCAGCTGCTGACGAGAGTGGGACACGTGTAATTGTTTCTTATCATGATAAGAGTAGTTCACAAGCTGCCATGAAAGCATTGAATGGACATCCATGTTCTAGCCTTGGAGGCCGTACCCTTCACATTCAGTATTCTGTGCAATCACTTGGTAAGGTACTTCCTTTTTTCCTATCTCTAAAATTTTACATTCATCGGCACATATTAGTTTAGACACTGAGAGGCGTTTGTTTATTTGCAACGACTCCGATCTTTTTGAGTCAAGCTTTATTTCTGAACAATGTTTAAGTGCTCTACTGTCAACAGCAGAGAACTTTACTTGATTACCTTATGCTGAGAACTTTGTTGAAGTGTCGATTCTTGTACTTTCTTATGCTGTTATGTCTTTTGAAAGAAAGTTCGGTAGTGAGGTATAGACCTAGTAAGTGGAAGTGGTTGGAAAGTTCTTTATCTTTGACTCTGTCTATTTCCTTCTTATTTCAGTTCCTTAATATGAAGTTTTGTCAAATAAGATAACATTCATTTGGTCTCAGAGCAATATGTTCAATGTCTATATTCTATCTTCTCTTTCTAGGTGAACAACACTCCTGCATTTCCAGTATCAACATCAGCCTCGGATTTGGACATTCCCGGACTTTACTTAGTGCATGACTTCGTCACTGCTCAGGAAGAGCAAGTTAAGTATCTAATTTTGGAGTAATATATATCAGCTCCTAACCATCTTTTTTCCCCATTGATATCTTTTGATGTGGATGACGCTTTTGAAGTTGTTTGCTCATTTATTTTTGCAGGAATTGCTTGCGGCAGTGGATGATAGGCCGTGGAATCATCTTGCCAAAAGAAGAGTTCAACACTATGGATATGAGTTTTGCTATGATGTAAGTTAGTTGTTATTTATTAATGCAACCACTTAGTATTCTCATTATCTGTTTTTCATTTCTTCTACACGGTTCTAGTAAACTCCAATTTTTTCATTTTCCTATGTTGTTGTAGTTGGTGGTGGGATCTTTTTTTTTTCTTTTGAAATTTTTGCTTAGGTTTTGTTTTGGGAGGCTTTCTTTGGTATGTGGGTGGACAAATTTTTAGCTTTGAGAAATAAATTATCTCACGTGAGAAAAGGATTCATTTGACAGTCGAGTCAATAAACTTAGGCTGAAATTTGTGATGGGGCGATTCTGCTTACGTATTGGTGATGTTAGGAAGTGTCTTATCATGTGTCCGGGCAAGTAGGCGCGTGCTTGGTTGATTGGGACAATGTCACTGAATGCATCAGTCAGATCAAACTTTTTCAGAAATTAAGAAAGAGAGAATGACCATTTATGTGACAAATTCTTAAATTAGAAGTCCTAACTGTATCTTGATGGCTGATCCTTTCAGATTTTAACTTATTTAATTATTTATGCTGCTAAACTGAAGACTAAAACAGTCTCTTGCCATTTTTCTTTTCCCATCTTTTCCATCTCGCAGATAAGGAACGTTAATACTAACCGACACCTGGGTGAGCTTCCATCCTTTATGTCTCAAATACTTGAGAGGATCAGATCATTTCCAGCACTTGATCATGCTGCAGATACATCTCTAGATCAATTAACGGCAAGTGGAATATTTTGCCTAAAAAGATATTTCATTTGTTATTGTCCGAATTTGAAATTAGTCCTATTGTTTTGAGACCTTAACTACGTGTTTATCAAAACATTGACAGGTCAATGAGTACCCATCTGGTGTTGGTTTGTCCCCGCATATAGACACTCATTCCGCATTTGAAGGACTGATATTTAGCCTCTCACTATCAGGGCCTTGTATAATGGAATTTAGAAAGTATACAACCAGTGTATGGCAGGAAAACTTGACCTCAAATTCTGATCCAGAGAATCAGATACCTGGGAAGAACTCAAGTTTTATTAGGAAAGCTATTTATCTTCCACCTCGATCAATGTTGCTGTTGTCTGGAGAGGCTCGATATGCATGGCATCATTACATTCCACATCACAAGGTACTCTTTGTCAAAACATTCTGAATTTTGCATTTAACGTTTAAAATAACTTTTCCATATCTTCTAGATCAAGAACAATTTGCTTACAATGAAATAGCAGCCCACTTCGCTAACTCTCCTTACTCTTCTCAGTTGTATGCATTTACTAAACGTACAGTCCTGATCAAAGTTATGGTAAATTGGAACTAAAAACTAAAAGACAAAGATGCTCTATCCCATGAGTTATCAATAGGAGGTATATATAGAGGAAATGGTATATTATAAAATATTATGGTCATTGCGGAAACCAATGACAAGCAGTTGTGAAGTAGGTTTGGTGGGATGTACAAGATAAACAATGAAAGTGAGAAAGTGATCCTTGAAGACAAGGAGTCGTTAGAAACCAAACAGCGTGGCATCAAAATTCAGAATCAATTATCAATGAGGATTGAACAGGGTTATTATTCTGATTAAATGAATATTAGGAGATGGACGTAGTTCTTGATGAATAATGAATATATTTGATGCTACCAGAAAATTCAAACATGAGGATTCAGTACCATCGAGTCTTGTGCAGGGATATGTGCTGTGGCCTGTTTTCACTGAGACACTTTTATGTTTCTGCATGTTTGATAGAAGCAAATAGTCAAAAGCTCACAAATAAAGAGAATAATGTTCTGCTATAAATAAGTAGGACCTGCAACTGCCAACTTCATTCATAAAAATCATCATACTCAAAAGTACTATTCTTCTGCTGCCTGGTGACCGGCCCTTTAATCACGATAAGCGGTGAGGCGAACCCGAGCAAGGTCTATTTAGAATGTGTTGTTCAGCGTCACGAGTCTACGAATCGAAATAGAACCTACACTGGGCTGCTATAGAAGATTCTTCTTTATCTTTATAATAGTACGTAAGATGCCCCTAACAAAACAAAAAAAAAAGCTATTCTAATCCTACCTAATGAATAAATCTAAATATAAACATGGTCAAAGAAAAATGACCTACTGAAAGAGCGCATGAGCAAATAAATAACTACCAAATTTCCAAACTAATTCAAGTATATTATTCTGAGTTTACGTTATTTCAATACAGTTACTCTATTTGCATATGTTGGGGGATTGCAAGACAATGTTAATTTTCTTCCTGATAGATGTAATAAAAAGATTTATTTCCAGAGCCACCTTGTTTTCATGATTATATTATCTTCTGATAGCATCTTTTTGACCAATTGCTCAACTTCACAAGGATCGAGTTTGTTCATGCTTCATTTACATCTTGGTAATGTTGATTTTTGGCTTGAAATTGCAAATATTACTTCCCATGTGTTCCGTAGAAGTATGAATAACAAGCCTCACCTTTTCAAGCTGAATTTGTCTTCTGCAAAAGTTTTGTTTTGTCTTTTTTCTTCAAGTCCTTACAAGATGCTTTATTTTCTAATCCTACCTAATGAATAAATCCTACCTAATGAAGTGCTTGTAGTGCAAGCTTCCAATTTAAATGAAGTCTTGCATATTGATGAGAACTGGTGTGGTGCAGGTGGACCATGTGGATGGCAATTTGATCCGTCGGGGTTCGAGGAGAGTGTCGTTTACATTGCGCAAGGTATGTAGCCTATATATATTTAGCCTTTTTTTTTTTCCATGTGTCCAATGCACATAAATAAAATAATAATGTTTGTTTTTTCTCGTAATGTAGGTCCAACGAGGCCCTTGCCAATGCGAGTTCCCTCAGTACTGCGATTCTCAAAGATAGTCAAACAATTTTGCATTTTGATCAAGATTTTTGCATCCGGAATTTTATGATTTAGATCATCATCTGTACTCAACCCCAATTAGTTCTTCCCTTTTTTAATTGATTGATATGGAATTTCAGTTTTGTACTGAAATGTGATTTTGATTGCTGCTGCTTGTTGTAGACTGACTTCTATATATGCGAATGAAAACAATATTTTTCACTATTCAGAAATCCTAATAGAACTTACACTACTCATCTACTGACAAAGTTCTTGACATTACATATAAATAGTGAACAATAAAAGCTGGGCTGGCTTTACATACGACGGTATCACAGCCATAATTAGTATGAATTTTGCCTGCAAATAACCGGCATCGATGGCATCCTGTTTTCTCCTTATAATGATTAAAAAAAAAAAGATATTTAGTTGCTGAGCTCTCCTGCAGTTAAAAGGGTAGGACTATGAGAACCGAATACAAGAATATCATGCAAACTGATGTATGATTAATTTCGAAATCGAAGGAGGCTCACCGTGCATGCTTTTAACAAAGTGATCAATCTCTGAGAAGCACACACTTGTTTGAATGGGTTGCTGGAAAACCAAGAAAGAAAAATGAAGGTGATCAGGGTGGTCTCTGGGCTTTGCTGCCTCAACCAGCCTCATCAATCCATCTCTGTTGTAGCATGGCTCTGCATTCTCACCACCAACACTAAGCCCTCTGTCCCATCCACAGTTAAGAACCTGCACATCCCAATTTTATTTTAACTTATTATTATCATTATTCGGCGATGTAAATGATGGTGACTGAATGTCCTAACCTGCCAATTCAAGCCCTCCGGATCCGAGAGTGCTTCATTGATTTCTGGATATGAAGTCTGAAATCCTGAGAGGACAAACTTCATTGCCACCGAATGCTTTTTCAGCACTTCAAACAACAGAGCATAGCCATCATGGTTAGAGGAGTTGTAATAGCCGGCAGTGAGCTCTGCAGCGTGGCTAGCTGTCTTATACCACCAGTAAACTGCTGGAATCTAGATTCATAAATATGTTAAATCTCTTCAAATATAGACTAGGCAGAAAAATTTGGGGAGAACAATGATTTAAAACACAGACCTTGACAACTATCTTTATATCCTCGAAGGCTAGAGTTGCGAGGGACAAAACATTATCAGCATGGTCTATTAAGACCTGATTGTACCATTGCAGGAAGAAACGTCCATAGTAGCTATCATAATCACCTCTGTCACAGAAGAAGCCAGTTTCATGTGGCTTGGAGTTATAAAAACCAGCATTGTCAGGACCCCGAGCCCAGAATGAGTGTCCACGAAGTTTTGCAGCTTTTTGGAGGTTTTGCAACAAATATTTATCATAACACTGGAGAAAGAGGGAACTGGATCAAAACCGTAGAAAGAACATGGTAAAACTTGAAAATAACATGAAAATAAAAGTATGTTGCACTGGCAGAGATCTCAACAGTGGTGCAAATTACAGATCTTATAGGAACTCATAATCTCATAGTTCAGCTAATCAAAAGTTGAGAAATCCAACTTGAATACATTAAGAAATTAATAATGTATATTAAGATTTCATGGTACTAAATTAGTACCCACAGATAATGGATTAGGATTAGATTTGATTATTTAAGTGTATTTAGCTTTATATTTTAGAGAGAGTAGTTATCCTTTAAATTTTGACTAGTTATATATGGAAGACGTTAGTGTTAAGATTATTATATTTTGTAGATTGAATTATTGGGCACAAATTGGTGTGAAAGATTTCTCTGGAGGTGTTTTCGTATTAATTACTATTTTCATCTTCTTATTCCCTCACACTTTAACATGTTGGAGCCCCTGAATGACATTTCAAAGAAAGAAGATATTAGATGTACAACATACCTGAAATTCACCGATGCCCGGATATCTCCAACCCAACCTTTCTGAAAATGAGGGATACTTCAACTCCCCAGAAGCTCCTAAACCAACTTCAACTGCAGAAATGAGGCCTTCAGTGAATAAATCATCGAACTCAGTTCGGAAGCTTCTCATGAAATCGAAATAGATCTGCAATTACAGAAACATGATGGTCATGCTGAAGTGAAGCAAATATTATTCTTATTGTGTAAACCAAGCTACATAAAGCAGTAATCTAAAGGAGAAGGGAATTCTATATGAAACTATCACGATGTCAAGAAAGAGGTGCTGGAGAGATACCAAAACACTACAAAAGGAAAGGTGAGAAGCGAAAAAAGGAACGGGTTGAATCTCAAGTCTGCATTCAGCAACTTAGATGCTTATAAGTTATTTGACAAAGTAAATCGAACAAGAACTATAATCCGACAGCAGAGACCCTAAACCAGGGGCAAGTATCAACATCGAAATATAGTTAGCAACGTGATACCAGGAACATAATTATCCAGGAAGCTTGAAAAGAACACGAACCATCGATCGTTCATCTTGGAGGCAAAGGTGAATGAAATAGCAACTTACCTCGATGCCAGTTCTTCCTTTAAGTACTCGTTCCTTGTCAACGCCCCATGACAGGCACTCTGTATTTCTTCTGCCTTCACGATCTGTGAAGAATATATCCTGGTTGCTTTTCCCGATCTCCAAAACCCATTGAGGAAGGGATACAAATATTCCACTCGCATCAGTTCCTCCATATTCATGAAATGCCATTACCACCTAAAAAAGAGATTTCAAAATATTAAACAAACAGAACCAGGGAAAAAGTTACAAGTTAAGCCTAATCCATAAGCATATAAAAGAATGTCTCTGGAGGTAAGTCTAGTGAAAAAAACAAAACACAGAGATCCATAATAAAAACGGCAAACATAGAATGGTTTTCAAGTAAAACAATATTGTGATCTTTTTCTGGACTCCTCCATTTAAGAACCATCAACCATATTTTTTAGCAATCACAATATGGCTTTTTTCCTGGTGATGAATCTACTAAACCCCTTCAAAACTCAAATCACATTACCTGCAATTTCATCCCAAACTCCCGGATAATATTAAAGATTTCCCGGTATCCAGCCCATTCGTACTTTTTTGGTGTCCAAGCTTCAACGATTCCCCACCAACAATCTACAACAACACCATCAACATTTAATGACCTGAGATGTTGTAATTCCTCTTTAACACCTTCAGGATCCATCAACTGGCAGAAATTGTTGATCAAGCCAGTCTGCAACAATCAAATGCAAGAATATGGTTTTACACAAGTTTATAGAAACAGATGGTAATAAAACATTATTAATTCTCCAAATAAATTTTGAGGGAAACAGAAAACTCACGTTAAGCCTCACATAAACAGGGACATAGGAGGTTTCAGGAAGGCCATTTCCATGCTCTCTGCAGTGAACATCTTGCACAAGCTGCAAGAATTGACCATGATGTAGAGAATTATTCATTATGCACACAACCGAAGTATGTTTCTCCCCCCGAGCAATGCCTTGAAAATGAAGTTTAACACCAAACAGTTTAGACAAACATAAAAGAGAAGCTCATGTCTACATGCCTTCACCATGTATTAAACATAAAAATCTCTCAAAATGCTGAAGATTTGTTTAGAAGCTCAAAGTTTTGAATAAATAAGTGAAATCTCTTTATGTAAATACAAGACAAAATAATGTCTGGGCCACAACCTTTAGCCCTTCAGGGTTGAGCAGTTAGCTGAAGGAAAAATTGTCTACGACTACCTCTGAAGTAAATTCATACAGCATGTTAGGCATATTAACTGGGATCTCTAAGTTATCCCAAAACCGTCATCAGGGGTCAGGGATTGACCACAATTATATGTTCATTCACACTTTCAAATGGATCCACTGTGGGACATCATATCATATTATTCAGTTTAGAGAGAAAATATACCTGGCTTGGCTCCAAACACTCGGGGGAGTTAATAGCACTGGCACTTGAATATTTGTCCAGTTTTGCATCTCTCTCTGCAACGACTGAATCAAGGGATGCTGGTGACATATTCTCATCGACTCTGAGTGTTGAAGGCTGACAATCAACTGATGATCTAACAGAGCAATTTCTCAAAGCACTGGAGTATAATGGACTTTCAACAGATCGGACTGGATTTGGCCCCTGCTTCAGAGTAGCAGCAGCTAAAATTAGAAAATGTATGGTTTTGTGATGTAAATGATAATAAGTGGCACTCAGACGATATAAACCACAAGATTACATGCACATCATATCGAACTAATGTTTGTAAAATGAAATTGGTCCAACTAGTCTGTACGAATCCAACTTGATATGAGCGTGATATCACATTATCATCAACAACTGAATTCCTCAATAATCGTACATGGATAAAAACAACAGTACAAGATTATAACAGCAGGCATTCTGCTGCAGTTAACTCTGGCCGCAGTTAAACTTATCATCTAAAAATTGAATTTTTGAAAGGCATATCTCATCTCATCTATACATAGAAACTTATGTATTATCACTATACCCAAAATATTCTCAAAATCTTGTCAGCATATTTTTACACAATAATGCAAGTTTATTTTTGCTAAAGAGCAGGGTTAGGACACTGTTTCATTCCAATGTTCATAAGTAGAACTGCAACGGAGAAGTAGGGTGTGCTTGTGTGTTTTCACAGGAATTAATATAACATAACAGTGCAAATCAGATAATTGACGCTTGGACCATCGAGTTTCAAAAAAATATCCAACAGAGTAACAGGTAAGGAATCATTCTATGAGACTATGAGAAAGTATTATATGCTCAAGAGGTTATATTGATTCATCATTTTCCTTTGCAGTGAATCTGGCTACTTGACAAGTGTTCCCTATTCTCTGTGTTCCTAGATATGCTCAAGCGGGAAAGGGAAATAGGATTAGAACAAGCAAGATATGGAGTCCATCATGGCTTACTTTTGACAATAAGTGTTATGCTTTTATAAGTAATTGGTAAAACTAGAAGCTCCACAAACATTCTCCTCATAGTTTTTCTTTACAAAACAAATAAAAACAACAACATAGGATTAGAACACTTCAAGAAAAATAAATAATAACGGATAAACTATATTGCAAAACTTAAAACTTCTAAGCTTCAAAAACTAGCATATGATCCAAATTTCCAATTATTTAGACTTTTATTCTTTTCTTATCTCGATGGAACTATAGTATTGCTTTACACAAACTAATCACTGAAATCACAAAGAACACCTACATTATCGCAAGGCGGCAGAATCTAATGCCAAACACACATTCAAAAATATCAACTAATAATTCCTATAACAAGAAAAAAAACAACTCACGCTAAAGTATTACAGGCTTACAGCTCATTGTATCTCAAAAACAACCAAAAAGCCCCATTATTATATCAAAACACAACACATAATTTAACTACTAATAACTAGACGACAAAGTAAAACCAGTGGAAAACCTGATCTACCTAAGAGTTGGAAACACTCACCGCAGCAGAGGCATTACTATTATTCTGTTGAATGGAATTGAAATGAGAGATAGGAAGCGGTTGCGATTGTGGTTGCAATGGAGCGGGCGACGTCTGTCTGTAGGTGGTGCCATCGGGCTCAACGGTCCAACCTGCCTCCCGAGCGAGTGCGGCGATGACGTCATTCATGTCGGCGC
>AYJT01114739.1:0-11397 GCA_001278415.1 Ocimum tenuiflorum
CCCCGCCAACGCCGCCGCCATTTTTTAGTCGCCGGCTCTCAGATCTTTCTTGTGTATTGTCGAGAAAAAGATGTGTTGTTTCTTGTTTGAGGATTTTCAGTGTTAAAGAATGAATGAATTGTTTGTGAAGTGAGAAAGATTGAAAATCACGTATCCATGCAGTTTCTCTCTCGCTAAGATTTGTTGAAATCTGAGAAACCGGGGAGAGGCAGATATTTTGTTTTTGGGAGCTATACAAACATGTGTGTGTATATATACATGTGTGTGCAAGACTACCAGACGTCCGTTGAAATTCCTTCATTTGTTATCTGGTCAAAATTAGGCTACAAACCGAGGTCAAAATATACATACCAGAAGCCAGCCAAAAAAATAATGGAAAAAGAAATTAAATTCGGGGGTAATGATCAGGTGGTTTTGTTGTTTGCGAATTCGTTGTGAGCTCGGGAAGTAATTGTTGCTTAATATGTTTTGAGTTTGATTTTCTTACTATGGCTGCTTTCAAGTTGCTGAAAAGGGACGAGTTATTTTTATTTTTTATCAGACATGGACCCACCTAAAATTGTCTTTCTGAAAATAACATATGCTAATTTTATCATAAAAAAATTTATCACGAACAAAATTTTGGAGGCAAAAATTTATGTGAAAATATTCAATTATATTCTAAATTATATGTTTTTTTAAAAGTAATACAAATTATTTGAAATTTTATATAATGAACAAACTATCACAAATTGTACAAATATAGGATAAATTATAAAAAAAATTGTTTAAATATAAGATGATTTCCAGGTTTTGGCATATAGAGCTGGGTCACCGTATTTGAAAAGATTTAAGATTAATTTCCTTTGATCACACTATAAATTATGAATGTAATAGATTGACTAAATTTTTCGGTACTGAAAAAACAAATTCATCATATATTTGAACAATTTTTGATAATTTTTATATTTATACAAATTTCAGATAGTTCGTATAAATTTAAAAAAAGACAAATAATTTATAATATAATTAAATATTTCTCCTTTTCCTTTATCTATCAGGTCACCGAACTCGTGGCAGACCGGCTATTTACGTAGTTTGTGTAGTGACATGGAGTAAAATCTAAGAGAGAGTAGAATATTACCTGTCGTTGGATTTGAATGTTGAAAAAAGAAAATATTTGCATATGCTGTTCATTTTATTAGTTGGTATTATTTTAAGATATTATTGTTCTTGAGCTAGTTCGCTCGTATCTCAAGTACACTATCCTTCACACACCATGACATTTGTGTACACTGATGTAATCGAATTGTGTCGAACTCGATCAAGTATTTCCAACGAATTTTCTAAATTTAGATTTTATTTTAGGTACAAAAGTATCTGATTTAATCGAATTCATTCTTTCCTTATAACTAAAATTATTAATAAAAAAACATATTATAGTTATTGCTGATCAAAGTATAGAAATATAAATTCTACAAAGTTAATAATTAATTTTATATTACATGCAAATTTTAGTTAACAAGCTTGCTCACGAGTATACCGTCAAAGTAAAAAATTTCACTCTTTTAATTAAGAAATTTGGATGAGCTTTTATCGAGTCGAGAACTTAATAGCTCGCGAGCAGTGACGCCTATTTACAGCTATACCCTTGGGTGTGCGAGGGATAAATGATGTAGCATGTATCTAACATGGGGGCATTGAAGGAATAAGCATTAATTTTGACTAGAAGGAAGGCTCCGCCTTTTTGGGTGTACATTACTGACCAGCTTACAGAAACTTCCTGGAAACGACATCGTTTCGTTAGTTAGTTTTCATTCAAATCAAGCGCGTGAAGACGCGGTGTCGGTCGACGAGGTACTTATATAGTGTGTATAATAGCTCGAGAAGGAATTAATTTACTCTTAAGAAATGTCATTTTTGGTTGTTAAATCTGAGTTTTATATTATAATTATTATGTGTAAATGAGAGCTTTGCATTTGTTATTATTTAATCTGAAAGTAGGAAAAAAAGAGTAGATTTTAGAAACATTCAAATACATCTAGATGGCTGCGACTAAATATACTATAGCGAGGTCAACTAATTAAAACTTTTGTTATAAACAAATTGCGTAAAGCAGAGGCAACATGTATCACTTGCATTTTATATATTGTTCGTTATAAAAAAAATATAAATGAATCAACAAAATCAAGTATGCTATGTTTAACAGAAGAGAAAACGTTATTGACCATATGTAATGTTTTTCAATAATTTGCTGGAAATCTGACTAATTATGATATGTATATTGAAGTATTTCTATTTTTAATGAATGTTATGTAAATAGAATTAATCGTACTTATTAACAAAACATGTGTAATTATATAACCGTCTTAAAAAATGCTGCAATACTTACAACACAAATTGGGCATATTTGGTTTTGATTCTAAATGCACATCAATGATTGTGGTTTAGACAGGGAAATACTCAATTATATTACAAATTATACTTCTTTTGTCAAATATAATACAAATTATGTGAAATTTTAAATAAATGTACAAACTAACTATCGGAAATTGTTCAAATATACGACAATTTCAATTTCCGGGCACCGGAATGCTGAGTAAGCCGATCTCGAAAAATTGAAGTTTTCCTATATTTAAACAATTTATGATAATTTGTCTTATACTTGAACAATTTTTAATAGTTTGTATATTTATTTAAAATTTCGAGTAATTTATATTATTTTTAACAAAAGCCACTAATTTGTAATATTATTGAATATTTTTCATTTCATATATAATTAGTATATCATGAACACATTTGTTAACCAATACATTTAGAAAAATAAAATACTCATGGAAAGAATTTGAGGGGTTTGCAGTTGCAAAAATTTAAAGATTTGGTTTGCATACTAAATTTACACATCCGTACAGATATTGTACATGTTACAATATATTATTAATATATGCTAATTAATTGCATGCATATGTCTACCTTATTTTTACTCGACATATGTGAATGATGAGTTCCAAATTTCAACTGTCTTGGTATGTAATAAAGTTGATATTGTATGACTACTGACTTCTAATATTGACATTTGTGTATATATATGATGAGTGCATGATTGCCTTTTGAAAATAGTTGATGGAACTAAAAATATCTAGCTAGATATAAGTTTTTCGTATTTGACAATTGATATGGTGTATGATGAAACTAAAATAATATGTATCGGAAAAGGCTGAAGTATGCCACATTTGATTTGAATTGATCAAGATATATAATTCAGATAATACTTAATTTCAAAGAAATTGACTTTGGGAGAACTGATTGCCACATTTGGTGAGAATTAATTAGTTAAATTATTCACACCACGGTTTACTTGATGAAATGTAAACCCCTTCCCCCCTTCTAGATGGACATGGAGCCCATATTATTTAATCATTTTGTTTTATTTTTTTAACAAATATTTGTTTCCCAATTAATTAGTTTCTGATGCCTAGCATGTGATTCACGAGTGGAAATCGTGTCTCTTTTCTTTCTTTCTTTTTTAGTTTTCATAAGTTGTAAACACTCGTGCCCTTTTTGGGGCCAAATTAATCTACTCTGGCGGCTTTTTCGTTCTTTGTTTCAGCTGTCTGATGTGACAACGATTTTTATAATTTAATTAGAACAAAATGATGTGGCATTAAAAATCCTATACGCATTTATTCCTTCGTAGAACTTTACTGTTACATATTGTGAGCTACATTATTGACATTTCTACATATTCATGATGAAAATATAAAATAATATATAGCTGTTTTAAATATTGAGTTTTTGGAAGTGATATATATGCATCACCTGAAATTCTATTACTACAGAATGGATGCATGCACGATATATACATCAATCGAAACCACATGAGTTATTGTTGAGAGCCGCCTCGACTTGCTTTCATATACAAGTCACATCAACCTCGGCTGCTGCTAGGATGGATCAATCCAACATCTCAATTATTTTTCAAATTTATTATACTATCGATATCTGAATGTTCTTGTGCGGTGTCGTGCGGTACCCGCCACACTTAATTAGATAGCAGTAGGTAGATAAGCTCGTACTTGTAAGAAGAGGTTAACATGCTATGTACGTGTTGCGGGTGATTTTGTCATGAAAACAAGACATAGATGGATTAGAGGAGGATGGAAGTCTGACTAAGACTCATGATTTAGCCCTAGGCAATCATCAGGGCCACCATTAGGCTTATATTAATATGTAAAGTGAGAATGAGTGTTCATTATAGCGTTGAGATAGTGCCTATGGAAAAGGAAGATTTGTCTAGATATTACAATAGCTCTCAAAGGGTGTGACCGCATGTAAGAGTGTGTGTGTGTGTGAGAGTGGAGTCTTTGGGTTAGGGCCGGGCTTTGAACATGTCTAGCTTCATGGACTCTCCCAGGACCGTCGGACGAAGCTTCAAAGGTAGTTTTTGAAGGAGGGTCTTCGAGTATGGTTGGTACTTTGCATTCAGACTTCTGGCTTATATATAAGTTGTCTTGCAATCCGTTGTCAGACTTTTTGGGTGGATCGGCCCGTCCTTATGTGGGTCTTTAGTTATCTTTTAAATGGTCCGGGATTATGAGCGGATCGAAATATCTTACCCAGCAGTGAGCGTTATGAGCAGTAACATTGATAATATCATTGGTATAAAATTCTATGCATGCATGTTTGGTTAGAATTTGAGTGGTGCCAGATTTCTGCATTTTGTTTGGCAATGTTATTTTTATTCTTTATTGATTCTACATCATTAAAAATTGACTCATTCCAAAAGTGTGTTAGATGCTTGTTGCTACCAGATAGAGGTTTCGGTGTGATTCCATTACCTCTCCCAAAAGAGGCCATAAGGAAAATTTTAATAGTAAAAATAGAATTAAATTTGCAGAATTTAGAAATTATTATCACGTACTTGATATGGATCAATGGTAAACGTTTGAATATATTATTATACAAATTTTTATCATCAGTAAAAAGCATATCGTGAATTATTGTAATGTGATACTTCTTATTGGTAAATGCTTTCATTTAGTGCTTTTAAAATGGAATTACGTCTCAAATCGCACTTGGAATGAAGAAATCCGGCCTAACTATGTGCCACAACCTTTAGGCAGTGTAAAAGTAATTATTTATAGATAATTTTTATTTATATGCGACAAAATCAAACGCATACTTATTTAATATTGATGATTCACTCTATTATTATATTTGAAAGGAAAAAATAAAAGGTCTAGGGGTTCACCATATTTGACCAAAAACAAATGGTATTATTGTGCAAAGCTAACAAATTTAAATGACCCCTTTATTGGAATTCCAAGTCTACCCTTCATAATTTTGCTCCAATACCAGAAATTAAAATCTAGTAATTATTGGACACCACCAGTAGGGAGTGTAAAATAAGAAATTATTGTTTTGTTGGTTTAAATCTTATTATCTTCACATGAGTTATAACTCACCATCAACAGTTCAACACCATTGTTTGAAGAGCAATAGATGTGATATATTGGCTTTCTCACATGCATGACTCAAGTTGACTCATTTACGAGTTGAGTCGAGCCTAAATGAGCTTTCTGAATTTAGATTTGTATATCCAAAAATAGTTTTTATCAAATTTGTTTTTTTTTATACTAACAAATTTTTAGTCAAACACTTGTTGAAATTGAGAGCTGCTCAACTAATTATAATTATTTATATTTCTAGTTAAGGAGAATGCCTAAATATATATACTTCCCTTGTATAATTGGGATGAAAGATGAGTGTGTCACACATTTGTCCAACTGCATCTATCTATCCAATATGCCTTGCCAAAAATTTTGGAAGTGCAGTAGATAGTTTTGATTTATTTTTGTTATTGCGGGGTTATATAGGATAATTATAATTTTCCTATATTATTTATTATATAATACCAAGTACCAAGTGGAGATTATCTGTAGATGGAGGAGAAGTCAAACATTTAGTGCAAACTTAAATGGAAAGGGGGCCAACAAGGAAAAAAATTCTGATCCCTGTCGCACTCAAATAATTGATGCAATTTTAACATCATGATTGATCGGTTACAACAATGCGTAATTAAATGCAATACTGTTAATTAGGTGCTTTAATTTGACGCATGCTTGCATCGAATATTTCAACCTGTAAAGATATTTCTTGCATAATATAGACCTAGTCAACCTTGGTGTAATAGGATCGACAAAGTCTGTGATGAATAGTATAAATGATAACCAACTAGTAAAAATATTTCATTTGATTTGTGTTCAGTAAATAAGGGTACAAGGCAAAATCGGAAGTTTTCCTGCTTGCCCTCATGCAAGTAAGTATCTGATTTTAACCTTCTCTTTCTAGCTCCATGGCTCTCGGTTTCTGAGATCTAACGTCTGCAAGTATGTAACATTTTTGTTTTTCTTTTTTTTTTATGTTTCTTCCCCTTTTGAATTCCTTGACGACGATTAACTGTTTGCCATTTAGCTTCTGAATGTTCTTCTCTGGAAAAAGAAACCCACTCAAATTCTGTTTACAAATGATGCAGGATGTTTGCAGTTGAATATCCAAGAGAGAAGTTCGTAAAAAAGCACAAGTTTTTCCAAACATTAAAAGAAAAGTCGTATTATAAATTCACCTCACTTGCCATTCCTCTGGATTTGGGACTGTAAAAATCACCTACATTGTTCCTTTTTGGCTGGGTAGAGGGATTCTCAAACTTATGTTTTATGTAGTTGAGTTTAGCTTCTAGGTATGTCTAAGATTTACCATGAACCTTAGGAAACTAATGTGAACTAGAAAATGCAAAGGATCTGGGTTCGAGTTTCGTTATGAAGAAATTTCATTTGGAAAATGTGAAGATAATCCTTTCCAATTTCGATAATCAAACTTTGATTTGCTTCCCAAAAGTGGGGGCTTGTGTTCTCATTTAGAATTTAATCTAGCTGTAACAACAGTGACATAGTTTTTCCTAGTTGAAGTACAAGCTAAAATTCGAACTTAGGGGGCATGTTTGTGGATTATTATATTTGAATCGCTACATGTGTATAGAAAGGGATAATCTAATGATTAATGAATGTAAGTTTTGGAAGCTACTAGCAAATACACAGCGGCCGGCCCTTGAAATTTTTGGGACATGGGCGAACTAAAAAACCGGTGTTTCTGATAAGATAGTTATATAGTGATACTTTTATAGTTTCACAATTTGTAGCGACTATTTTTTTGTATACCTTAATTGTTTACCTTTCACTGTTAACCCAATTATAGTGCCTTCACCACTTACACAATTAATATCAATATTGAGATCTACTAGAGCACTTTGTAATTATTCAAATAATCATTTTCCTGTCGTATCATTTACTTCGAAAAAATTAACAAAGTATTCATATATTTTGATTGATCTCAAATACACCAATACATCGCAATAATAAAGTTATATGTTCGTGATGATTGTTGTCGTGAGAATATTCTACTAGTATTGATCCTTAAGCCTCAAATTTATATGCAAAAGATTATTAAAACCTTTATTTACTAGTCGCTATTCATTTCCTTCCCGTTCATCTGACTCTTGTCAAATTATTTTTTCATAATTTAATTTATTTTGTGAACCAATTGTTATATTGATATGTCGATATTCAAATTCAAATATTTAATATTGATTTTTCAAATAATATATGTATCAAGAGTACATTTTGATACTATCATCATTTTCTTTTATTTTAGTTGATAATATACATATATATTAATTTTTTTTAAATGATGCCCCTATAAATTTGGAGTCCCAGTGCGTCGCACCATTCGCACGGCCTGAGGGCCGCCTCGACAAATACAAAATTCAAGTTGGTCAATAAATGTATAGTTTGATATTAGGTTTTTCCTAGTTCGGAGATAGAATCTCACTAATTAATATAAATATAAAAATCGAACAAGTAGATACTATTTTAATAAGTGCAACATGGATTTGGTGGAAAAACTGAGCATAATCAAAGATTAATAATTAGATAAAGTAGGTCACTACCATTGTTCCAAAACAATCTTCATCGAATCCAAAAAATTAAATCTGAAAAAAAACCTTAAATCGAATCAAAAGTATAAAAAACATTGGAGTGTGGCATCTTTTTCCCTTGGTACTTGTTCACAATCTCTTCCATATGAGCGAAATCTCTCAACCATATATACGCTTTCTTAGAATTCCGATCAACTTGGACACGTAGAACCTGAAAATTGAACCACAAGAAAATAAATAAATAAAATAAACTTGTGAAATTTTAATCAGCCATTAATATTATTTAAATTTTCAACTCGTATATATAGATTATGGCTCCTGATATAAAACCAACAGAATTGTTAGCTAAAATTACTACTTAATCCTCGTAGCCTTGAATAAAATACAGCCTCCTTCATTATTGAAAATTTGAGAATTCTGCAGAAATTCTTGATGTTTACTGTTACTCCCAACAAACATTGAGAAGAGATTCAAGAAAAATATCATTTTTAAAATGATCACGTGATTTCATTTAAATAGTTTTATTTTTTTATATTGTATTTAAAATAATCAATAATATATTTACCTTAGATAATGCAGCAAAGAAACACTTGTAATATAAATAGTTTTCATCCATCCAAGGCATCAAACCCACAATCCCAATTCTGTGTGCAAGCTGTTCTTCTGCAACAATACCAAAATTCATAAAATACATCACAATTAAATACATTATTACTCTTCAATAAAATACTAAAAAATGTTTAATTTAATTTAATCTAATTAATTACCTGATAATGGAAGGCAGTATGGAGCCGGCCTAAAAACAAGCACTTTATATCTGGAGTTGAGTTTCTCCCAAATCTTCAACTGATAGAGACGAATTTCGCCGTCGGCCTCCGATGCCGACGCCGTGATGTAGTAGATTACGCCGGCGGTGGGCTCCACGTTGAGATTTACTATTTTGCCCAACCGCAGAAACTCTTTTCCTCCCTCCACCACCTTCCTGTTCTGCTCCTCCACCGCAAACTTGGCGGCGCGTTCCGCCTTAAGGAAGCGGTCGTCGGAGTGTTCTTCCATGCGCCGGATGCCTCCCACCATCACTGAACCATCTCCAGGCCGAGTTACGTAGAATCCCTGAATTCAAATTCATATACACAGAATACTGATATATATATATATATATATGCGTGTGTATTGTATGTGAGAGAATTAGATAAAGAGTGTAACCTGGCTGTAGTTTAAGTCATCCATGTATTCGGAGTAGGTTGGTTGGTCGAAAATCAGGTCTTCCATTGCAGAAAAAAAGAAAACTGATGAAAAGCTTTAGATGGGAAAAGAGAATCAAGGTATGGTAGAAGATGTAAGGAAAAAGTTCCCTTTGGAAGGTAGATATTCCAAGATTTTGAGGAGTTATATGTATGGATGTTTACATATGCGTGAGTATATATATAGCAATTTCAAATCTAAATCTAGGGGAACTAGGTTCTTCCACCGAATTTTATATATTGGTTAACCCTATCAACCCAATTCTTCTTGGTTTTTTTTTTTAACTTTTTGCTGTAATCAAGTACGTACGCGGAAAACTTTTTTCCTTAAACATAAAAAACATTATAATATTTATTATAAATAAATTTAAATCATAGGATGTATTTAATATATTTAGTCTCCTATTTGAGCAATATTTAAACTCATTTTCCCTTCATAAATGATATAACATTCAGTGTATCATTATATATAAATCAAATCTCGAATACAAATTATATCATTATATATAAACCAAATCTCGAATACAAATTATGACACTGAATGCTGAAGGTTGATTGCGTCGATCTGCTAGGGTTTTTTGAACTGAAATTTATTTACGATAATCTCCATCAATCCTAACACTAATTTTTAAGTTGTTCCATACATGCAAGTATACAAGTTTAGTTTTACACTTAATTATATAAATATTACTGTGCTCTTAAGTACTCATCTCATTTACTCTTTTAATGCCGTTTCTTTAATCTAAAACAATCAAATACATATTGGAAGGGCTTTTTCTCACTCTTTTTTCTTACAAGAAAAATGACTAGGATAGAGCGTACGGATGAGGGCAACCCTCATAGCATTATAGTCCAACCACGGTCTCACTTGATCAGGTGAGACCTCCAATTCTTGGCACCGACACGGAATCGAGCCTCCAATGGATGTCAAGCAATTCATAATAAAGTTGACTTCTCTATGGATATGTCTTATCTCCACCTTCTATGCTCGATTGAGTATCTCGCAAATCCCCCCAAGCAAATCACCGTGAAACATCCCTTTCTCCTGGTATCCAAGAACCATCTGAACCACACTTTTATTATCAACTTCTGCATTCAAAATAAAGAATTCATAATACATCATAAAATTTTCCATTCATCAATTTAAGTAGTCAAAGTATATCATTCTTCTACTTCAACGTGTTTCAATTTCATAAAAATTTTAAATTGAATAACAGTATTAATAAAAAAAATCAATAAATTTCGTTGGTGGGGTTTTTAACCATTGGCAGAAACATTCCCATATAATAATAATTAATAAAAAAAAAGTACAATCCCAAAGCCAAGATCCACCAACTTGTTTACTTTTTTCAGTTCTTCAAGTGTTAGCAATTTGGCATCTTCAAGTCTACTAAATTTCTGAATTACAAAACACGATATAAGTAGTTAATACAACACCTTTTGTATCTTGTGTTGCTTGGTTTAGCTTTCGAGTAAAGTTAAATATTGCCTACGGGTGAAAATTTCATGAGGTAACACATGAAAATAATCATGTAAATACTACATTAAATTTGCTTGTCAAAAGTAAAGCTCAGCGACAATATTTTTCAATACAAGCTCACCGGCATCTTCGAGTAAAACTAGAATCGACTAGATTACCACGAGTTTAGTCTCGAGCTTCATTATATTCTTCTTCATTGTCTCTTTTTTATATTACATCTCGTATCTTATTTGTATATCACTTATGGGTAAAGCCAAACACACGAAACGTTCTTTTGTATTACCTTCTCAAAGCCTTTTGGTCCACAATACTAGGGATCGGGCAGTTTAATTTCATGATTTATCTTCAGATAGCTACTTTAATTTGAATTTACACAAATTACCTCTCGTTTGAAAAATATTCACAATATAGTCAAAGTATAAGAAATGCCATTGGTTTTCTAACTTTTTGCACCATTTTAATATTTTTCAGATTTTTTTCGAACATTGTTCAAAGTGATTATTGAAGAAGACACAAGCATGTCAAGTATGAAATGTAAAATTACAATTTTAAAATGGGTTAACTGCAGAAATTAACACAACCTTTATTCACTTGTGTAATTTTCACACAAATTTTTTAACATTACATATTTTAACATAACTTTTTCACTTATTTGCAATTTTTACACAAATTTTTAAATGTTGCAAATTTTAACATAATAT
>AYJT01114741.1:0-12697 GCA_001278415.1 Ocimum tenuiflorum
CCCCTCCCCCAAATGCAGGGAAGACTGTAATAACCAGTGATCATGCCCTCAAATTGGAATTTGTTCCAGATTGGATTGCTATAGTTGGAAGTGGTTATATTGGGCTCGAGTTCAGTGATGTATATACGGCTCTTGGTAGTGAGGTAATGCCAAATAACTTTTTTCATTCAGATATTAAAACCTGTTAGAAGTCAGTATTTTTAACTTTTACTTTCTCATACTCGGTCTTTCTTTGGTCTGAGTTGGTAAGAGTGAGAAGGACAGAACCAACTAAGTTCTCTGTTTATTTTCAACACTTTTACCTTCTTTTTTTAGATTTTCTTGTTTTTAGTTTTTCAGCCGACTTCTGTTGGATTCTTGTTGTCAAGTATTTGATTGCATAAATTCAAAAAAAAATTTCTGCTAAACTACCCAATTTTATCGAATAAGAGCCTAATTTGAAATATGCTCTATGTTCTACACACACATCTTCTGAGGTATCTGTACTAATTAAAATATTAGTTGTGAAGTTTGCTACTGCCTTCTTCTCTATCTTGCTCCACTTCATATCTTTCGCAAATTCTTAAACAAGCTGTTTCACCTCAGCAACCAAAAAATTGGTATGCATGTTTACTTTGTCTGGATGTTGTGTCTAGCTGTTGATATAATTTCAACAACCCATTTCTCCATGTTGAGACATTATAGCCTATCAGATAATGAAATGCAAGAAATTAATATTTTATTTATTTATTGCATAGGTTACATTCATTGAAGCTATGGATCAACTTATGCCCGGATTTGATCCTGAGATAGGCAAGTTAGCTCAAAGAGTTTTGGTAACTCCACGAAAAATTGATTATTACACTGGAGTATTTGCTACCAGGGTACAGAAATATTGCTTAATAATCACGATACCTGCCTATAAAGTTTGCTGATTTTGTTTTTTATAATTTGAAAGATAACTCCTGCAAAAGATGGGAAGCCAGTGACTATTGAGCTTACTGATGCCAAGACTAAAGAACTGAAAGATATCTTGGAGGTAACACATGTTATTTCTAATAACCACCACGTCTGCTTTCCTAATAAGTAACAAATGTACAACCCACAAGCTATCCCTCCACCCCACCATTTTGGAAAACAAAATGAACAAGTTCTCCATTACTCAATGTTTATCTATCTATTAACCAACCAGAGAAGAAAACTTAATTTCCAAGACACACGTGAGTCACAGCCGTGATTTATTTTCTCAGAATTCAGGTATGGGGCGTACGACCTAGCTGTTGTTCTCCTCTAATCCATGACCATCTGGCGTGTCAAGCTGCGGCTAGATAATTTGAGATATTATATCATCTGGTTTAATCTCCTTCACATGAGGATATTAGGCAGGGATTAATTGAGAGGATAGAAATAATAAGTTTAGTTAATTGTATACAAACCATTGCCACCATTTTTTACTGAAGCTTTCTTGTTCGCGTCTAATTTGACTACTCTCATAGTAATGCCAGACATGATCCGTTTGTGAATAACATTGTTTCTTTGCAGGTTGATGCAGCATTGATTGCGACAGGAAGGGCTCCGTTCACAAAAGGTCTAGGATTGGAGAATGTAAGTATTTGAGTAAAATGGAGTTGAATTATAAAGTTGACCTTTCTTTACAGATTAAACTTGATTCGAGGTCATTCATTATCAAAGCAAGTATAGGTCCTTGTATCTTGTCTCTTGGACATGCATTGTGATTGCCATATGTGTCGGGAATTTGAAAAATAATAATAATAATAATAATAGATTGATTGATGTATGCTTCAAGACATAAACTACTACATTTCATTTGCCTGAAACAAGTACAGCCTTTTCTTAGGTTGAATGAATCTTCATCTTTATCATCATCAATATATGAAAGCTGGTATATGTTGATTTGATTATAGATTAATGTGGAGACACAACGGGGTTTTGTTCCTGTTGATGAGCGCATGAGAGTGATTGATGCGGATGGAAATCTGGTTAGTCACGAATTTCTTACTGAAAGCTGTTTATGACAACTTCGAGTTGTGCTTGACATTAATACTTCTGCCATTAGATTCCTCACTTATATTGCATTGGTGATGCAAATGGTAAATTGATGCTCGCCCACGCAGCAAGCGCCCAAGGAATTTCTGGTTGGTGAATACACATAAAAAATTTATATGCAAACTCTAGTTTAAATTTGACCTGTTTGTCCTCAAATATGTTTTCTTATTGCAGTTGTCGAACAGCTTACCGGAAACGATCACGTGCTCAACCATTTAAGCATCCCAGCAGCCTGTTTCACTCATCCTGAGATCAGTATGGTTGGATTGACTGAGGTAAAATTAATCATATCAACTTGAGCTGAATGATATGTCACTTTAATTTTGCAGATGTAAAATATTGATTTCTTGTATGCTAATATTTTCCATATTCGGTTTACTTTCTAGCCTCAAGCTAGGGAAAAAGCTAAAAACGAGGGATTTGAAGTAAGCATTGCCAAAACAAGCTTCAAGGCCAACACCAAGGCACTGGCTGAAAATGAAGGGGAAGGACTGGCAAAGGTCCGTCTCCTTGATCTTTTTGCCTGTACAAAATATGTCTAGAAGGCTATGGTCTTGGAAATTAAGCACTCAATTAATGGATAGAAGTAAGAATGTCTCTGCCTTAGAATCAAGGAAAGGAGATCGCATTATAGGTTTTTTGTCCTCTCTTCTGTTTCCGAGTCAAGGAAAATAGCATCATTTGAAGCAAGAGAAGGCATTGTAATGTTTTATACCTTAGGATTATCGAATGCCATTTCCTGGATCTAAGACGTTCTTTCATTCAGTTGATATATAGACCCGACAACGGAGAAATACTTGGGGTTCATATTTTCGGGATGCACGCTGCAGACCTCATACACGAAGCATCTAATGCTATGGCATTAGGCACCCGAGTTCAGGTACGTGATTATTAGTACCAGCAATTTAGCACTGCCGTTATTCAGAATACCAAGTTCAAGTTTCTATGTATCTTGCTACCTCAGGACATAAAGTTTGCTGTTCATGCACACCCCACATTGTCTGAAGTTCTTGATGAGCTATATAAATTAACAAAGGTAAGCCTCTGCCAATTATTCATTCTGAACACATGCAACTTAGCAAATTAATGCTTACAAGTTACAACTCTATATTCAAGTCATGTTAAAGTTGTGGATTCTGAAATTATATCAATAACGATGCATTAGACAGTTCGACAAGGATCATTATTAGTGTTATGTTTTTTTCACTATGAGTAGGATTCTGATAAAGTTTCAGTTTTCATATTGAGGTTTGCATTTGTTTTCCCTATTATAGATAAGCTCATTTTGTCAATTTTGTGCGACTTATGAGAGTGCCTTCAGTGAGATTGTGATCCCATTACAATATCTTTAGTAAATATTGTGGATTTGTAAATGCTCCCATACATGGTCATTTGTTACCAATGTGGTAAACAAATATCGTGTCTTTTTTAAGTTATTTTATTTCATATTTAACAACTCATCATACATGCATGTATTTAACATCTCACAAATTCTTTGTTTTTTTGAATTCACGTGACACAGATAAACTCCCATAATTCTAAGCCAGTTGGCGAACCAGTCGCTGTATAGATAGGTCTTGGTTCTGGTCTGAGTCTTAAACAATCGAAGCTGAGCAGGGAGGTTTTAAGGATCTGATATCCTCCATCACCATCGGCAATCACCAAGTTGATGTACCAGAACAGCTGGTCGAGCCATTATCGGATGATTGAGATTGGTTTGCATGAAGAAACTTCATTTTGATTTTTCAACTCCGTTTGGTTTGTCTTCAACTCATTTATCGCCGGATTATTCCCGATGCATGTAGTCTAGCTTTGATCTGCTATGGTATCACCATTTGATTGGCGTAAAGAACTGTGCGGACATTTCTGAACGCAGAATGTATCTATAATTGTCGATTTCCAAGCACGAGTGTGTTATGAGGGCCAAATAAATTATTATGGATATAAATTTAATAGCAAATGGAATGAGTTTATGATTGGTTGAGTGGGTTTAGAAATGCATCCAATATCAACGTATGAAAATAATAAGGTTTAAAACAGGGCAAACTGGGTGGATGATGAATGGGACAAACCAGTGTTGGACCAGCCTCCGCCGGCTACACGAGATGAGACTCCATCAAAACTGTCGATCAACCACCTCAGACTGAGGGGGCATTTGAAACGGCAGACTTGGAATGAGATTTGAAACCCATATAACTAAAAGGGCTTGATGATTCCAAAATATTGATGAATAATTCTCAAAATTTGATTCCAAAACACATCAACCAATAATGGATCCGGAGTAGACTCCCATTCTCGATTTCCAAGCACAAAAACCACGAAGACCATAATATATAAACACTACGCAACTAAAATCGAAGGATAGAACTCACATCGGTAAAACATGCTGTTTATTAAAAAGAATAATACCCAAATAATAATAACAAGTCTATCAATTATTGATAATTTCAGTTGAATTGTGTGCAATATACTTATGTGCCGAATTTTATCTGAACATTTGTTAACGTCTAAACCTAAAGGCACAGTATAAAAAATGCATAACTCCACGTATATTACATTTGTAAAATATATTCCAAGTCCCTTCCAATTCAGTGGAGGGCAGGTTGCAAAAACCCAACACCAACAGCTTAATTTGATCCGACCCGATTATCCCAATATTTTTAATATCTATAGGTTCATTTTTCATTATCACCAACTATAAAAATCCCTAACTTATGATGTTATGTTCATATTAAGCACACAACCTAAGATGCAAGTTTGAAGCTATATACACCATACAAACAAGAATCTCATACTGTGACATCAAAGCACAAGATAATCAAACCTGATGCAACAAAACAACTCTATGCCAGTAATTCCATTAGGCATGAACTAAGATGCTCAAATAAATAAATTTCTAAACTAGATATGAAATAAGACGGCAGTCAAGATAGAAGAGTTAAAAGCACCATCGACCTATTCGTATTACGCACGAGCTAAGATGCCATTTAGAGCTGCGAGTAATGAAGTAAGAAAATCAAACTGTAACATCAAAGCATAAAATTACGATCACAAAAGGTGACCATAAAAATTGCTATTATAATAAACTCCCAAAATTAAATATTTAATTATTTCATCTCAGAAAAGAGGTCAAACGAGATTCATGATCCATACAATGCCAATCAAAATTCTAAACATAAACAAAAGATTCCCAAATCACTGTTACCAAAACTATCATTTTGCACAAAGGACTGTTACTCCTCGTTTACCAGAGATGGGATTTGGGGTAAATACGTAATTTTGAGTCTAATCTTCCTCGCTAGCTCCGCCACCGACGTTCTTGTTGTGCTTCCTGGCATACCTCTGGTTCCTCAAGAACTTGGGATCCATCTGCAGAAAGCACAATAAAACACTGTAGACTTCAAATCGATCGACAGAAATCGAGAGAAAGAGAGAGAGAGAGATGACGATGCGAGAAAAAGGACAGATGCCCACCCCTTTGGTGGAGGAGTTGCGGTTGCGCTTTGGCTTCTTGATTCCGTTCCTGTGGGCCTTGTGTGACTGGTTATGGGCGGTGTGATTCTTCGATTTCGCCATTTCTGTCTTCTTTTTTCGGCTCTAATGCTCTACGAACAGAAACCAGAAAAAATCAATGGAAAAATCTAAACATTATAGAAACGACCAACTCAAAATATCGGAGGGGCGAAGTTTCACCTGGCTGAAGACTGGCAACGAGGGTGAGTGAATTAGGATTGGGTTTTGGCGTTGTTTTATGAAGGTCTTCGAAACCCTAACTATGGGGTGCGCTAAATGACGAAAAAGCCCCGGATCATATGGGCCTTTTGCGCTTGCGAAATTAATCAGGTTGGTATAATTGAAGCCCTAATATTTGGCCACAAAGAAATGGTCCAAAATTAATTCTTCGAGTAGATCAGGAAAGAGATGAACAAAAATTCGATAAGAATAAAAAATCGAACCGAAATAAAAATTTGTATTGTTTCGAATTTTGGTTCAGTTCAGTTCGTTCAAGTTGTTTTATAAAGTTAAAACGCGAAATTATAATGAACTAGAACTAAATTAGAAAATGCGGAATTACAATGTAATGAAAATTGTAAGAACTGCAGTACAAATAAAAACCAAGATACCAAACTAAGATTGAATGAGTCGGGGTAGCTTTTTCCGATGATTTGTGCATATCGGCATAAAAGAATTCAATGCCCTTTTTTGCAACAACACCACAAATAGGAAGTAGCTCCAGCAAATTAGAAAAAATATTTTCTATGAAATTGAGGAAATTTTCTATATGAACGTCATCTCCACTTGAGAGGCATTAAAATCCCACTACAGATGTAACATAGAAACTGCCACTTAGTGGAGGACAACCGCAAAACATGTGTAAAAATTCACTGATCCAAACCGCACCCGCACCCGCACCTGCACCTGTTGTTTAGCCCTCGCCCAGTTCAATTGGGTCGTGATTCGTTAATTACTTTATAAATTTATTAAATTCTAGTTGGACTGTGACCTGAAAAAATAAATACTTAATTTGTCATGGTCACATGCATAGGCACAGCCCAAGCACACACATGCGTATGGGCTTTGCCAGGGACTTTCACATATGCACACTTAATATCTCGTCATCATGAGAGGGATTTTATTTAACTTCATTGAAATTTTGATGTCTGTGGCATATTCATTTTTCGCTAAAAATGGCTAAGAAGCCTTGATATTCCAACAGAGGCGAACGGTGAACGGATGTTTGATCCAGTGGCCTATACGTGAGTGCATTTTTCGATGGAACACAAATTACATAGCAAATAGTTGTTAACTCCCTCAGTTACTGCAAATATGTAACAGAACATTCTGGATTCCAGCTTCTAATTTTTTTACAATGAAATTAAAAGAAAAAATTGAAGTTAAGGAATGATTGAGTGGCTTATATGTATCATGCTTGCTAGTTAACTGTTGTTAGTTCAGCAAACTCTTGAATTTCTTAAAATCCATTTCGTTAGCTTGAAATGGACACGACAGCTGCTGGGTGTTCAGTTGTGGTACTGGTATAGATCAGCTAAACTTGCGTAAAAAAGGATAATGATTGTCTCGTCTTCATAATATTTTGATCATCCAAACATTTAACATCCGTTGATTTGATCTTGGTGATTGTTGATTTTGCATGATCAACAGTTTTTGCCCAAGAAGTGGAATACCACAATTCCTATCTTCTACGCATCTAATGATGGAGATGTGTAGGGAATAAAAGGTTGAAATTAATAACAGTAAATACAAATGGATAACAAGTTGCAAGAAGTGGGCTGGCATTGCCATTTAATTAATACTGTCTGATTTTCGACCCCAATTGAGAAAATTGTTTCAGGTCGCATGTTATTCAATTATAGTACACATATTATGCACGATAATGATATCACATTTACACTTGGCTGTATTGTGTTTAATGTTTCGCTACCCGTATATGGGAATGAATAACAAGATATTACTTATCCACGAAGTGGATTTCCAAAAGCATATTAATGTTTCTATCCAATCAGCTCATCCACATCGTATCATGTATTTTAGGACATGAATAACAGACCTCCAATCATTCAAGTTTATCTCCAATGTTTCTTTATCTTTTCAAAATATACTGTATATCGGATTTAGAATTCAGCATCATGGTCGCTCTTTCCATATAATAGACACAATAAGAGAAAAATAAAAATTTGTAAACTCGATCAGACATCGTTAAGAATAAGAAAAGGTTTAAAAATTGAAATCCCTTGAAAATTATTCATGGGTCGAGCTTATCTAACACTCTAAATGGATGAATGATGATGTATGTTCATATCTAAAGAATATTATGATTAATTCGTGTTCTTTAACGATATTATTTAACCCAGGAACACGTAAAACCAAAATACTATGAAGATAGCCTCAACTGAAATCTAGGAAGCTAATGAAAACATCAAATCAAAAAATCAAAGTTAATCACGTTTGTTGAATAATTAATATTTTATAATATAATATGGTTCTAATACATATGGATATATTATTTTAAGGATAAGGAGTTATGGTTTTCATCTTAATAACCTTCACATTAAAAGAGCGGGGCCTCTTGGCATCAGAATATCCACTTAATTTTTGGGATTGTATTTTAAAATTATTAATTGGCCATACCGACGGCATTAAAACATAAAAAAATCAGACACAATGATAAATATTTCACGATCAGGGCGTCGTTTTCATATTCATGTCCATGCACTTCGCATCTAGTCAGCAATCAAATAATCGACGCCCATTCCGATCAAAGCTCAACATTATCTATATTTCTAGCCGAAATTTTTTGTTGCATTTTTTCCACAAGAAAAAATAATGTAAAATAATTTGCTTACAAGTATGGCAATCCCACCTTAATTTGAAACAACTTGAATACCGAAAAACTACTTTAGTTCGAGCAAATCGTATTAGTTGGACGATGTTCACCCACATATTCGATATGACGGTGTGTGCACGTACATGTAATGAGTAGCACTCATTAAATTACTATAGAATTGCCCTTGTTTAACTAGGGAATGAATTAATTTACTGAAAATGTATAATTTACTGCACAATAATAAATTAATAATGCAGTAAACAAAAACTAAGTTATATCATATATGAAGGCTTTTTTTCAGTAAAAGTTTAATGCATTACTGCGGATTATTTACTACATTTATGCAATAAATATGCAGTTTTTAGTTCTACTATATATTCTCAGACATGGAAGATTTCTCAAAATAACCTTTTCCTATGTATATATATATAAATATATAATGTCTTTTATGTACTTACCATATTGAATTTATGTCTATTATATAAAAAGTAAAATTTATATATTTAAATCTCACGAAAACATAGTAGTACCAATTTTCTCCCATAATTAGTGGAGCTCATAATAAATCACGATCTATCACATGCATGTGGTATCCATAATTAAGTCCAAATAAAATCAAAATTAAAATAATATATACCAATGAAAATAAGTATTGTTTTTGACCCATCAGTAAAATAAATTAATTTCCTAGTGCAATGCTTGAGTTTCGTGCGTACAAACTTGACATTGATTCAATTAAGTTAGACGAAAGGAGATTTAAATTAAGCTAGTTAGTTGAAAGGGTTTGGAACTATGACAAGATTATATTTTTAAAAGGCAAAAAATCGAAACAGATAATATAGCCCTTGAATTTGTTCATGAAAAGGACAAAACCATCAAATAAGCTATGAATTATTAATTTTCTCTATGATTGATTGCAAATATTTATGAGATAAATTAAGACTGAAAAATACATCTTAAGATTCGAGCGATAGTTTTTTTTGTCCATCTTGAGCCGGTTTTATATGAATAAAAAGTTTTATGATTGCAACTGTGAATCATCATCTTAGAAATCGATAGGAAATGATATTATTATTATTTTTTTTTTATCAAAAGAACGACATAAGATATCGCTGTTAAGAATTTTTATGAGAATGGAAGGTTATTGCTTAGAATCATCTCAGTTTTCAGTCACCCAAAATAAGTTAGAAGGAGTGGCGAAAAATCCAATGGTTTATTCAAAATCAGCCGCTAACTTGGATACTCACAAGAATTAGATATTTTATTAATGGAAAGGTTGAATGAATGCACAAGTGCTCTTGAATGAGTTGATCCGTCATGTGAAGGGTGCAGATTACCGGCTTGTTGCACTTTTGTGCCATATTCCATATTAATATTGAATTTTTATTATATTCTATTTAATATTTTTTAATTTTAATTTTATATATTTTAATTTAATTTACAAACACAATGCGATTTTAATATTTTATTAGAATTGAACGCATAATATTTTTTTTAATAATTACAATTATTAACTACCAAAAATTATTTTTTATAATAATATTCTAAAATTAATAGATTATTTTGTAATAATAATTTAACTTCATTAATACATTATTTTTCTTGGAAATGCCAAGGCTTGTATATGTGTTATTTATTATTACTAAAAACTTTGAGCGTGAAGGGTGCATTATTAGTTAAATTAAAGTGTGCAAAATTAAAATTGGGAAAAGATATTGACTAAAACATAACAAAAATTCGGCTTGTAAGACAAAGTGTAATAGGAGATCCACACCCATGTGGGAATACTTTTATCTATCAGTGCACTATTAATTAATAATTTGGTAGTTTATCTTATACTAAAATAAGAAAATAAATCTTAATCATCATATGTCAATCTAATTATTTAATCCTACCACTTTAAAGGACGAGACTGATATTACCTAATATTATGTTTGGTTCATACTTCATAGACCAACATAAAAGGGTTATGTTTAGTTGGATGTATTTTGAATAATGGTTGGGGGTAATAAATTAAAGGGAAGTAGAGGAAGAAAGGCGACATGGTAGTGGACTAATGAGGCTTTTAGAGGTGACTTGTGACCTCTTCATGATTTATTTTCCTATTTCATTAAGTGAAAGTATATATGTATAATATATATATATATATACACGGTGTTGGAATAGTCATAGTGTAGATAGTAAGACAAAATTCACGTTTTCACCTAGTTTCAAATTTCTGATCGCTGTCATTATATCACGAGTCGCATACATAAATCACTTTCTTGTCACAGGTTGATTTACTACCATGACTTCGATTCTTGCGTAATCTCACAAGTTTATTATGTGTAGCACTAGTACTATTCTTCATCAACCTTGTGTTACAACTATTTAAAGCAATAACTTTTTCCTTTTCCAACTTCAAAACTCATATTCAGGCATCATTCACAAATAAATCAACACAATTTTTCATATCTGCTATTTCTCAAAGATGTATATCAATTTTTTAACCAAAATTATATATTTTTTAATTTATATAGAAAAGTATATTTTATGAAGAAAAATAAAAGGTACAATAAAGAAGGCATACGCAAAACATAAAGTTTAGCCTAAAATGAGAAATAAATAGCCAAATAATATACTTTATTTAAATTAAATTATTCAAAAGCATTAACATTTTTAGTATATAATCAATGTATATATTATTTACTTAAAATCGAATTTCAATGATTGATTATTTTGTCTGTGGAGACAAACCCCAAATCCATGGTAACTAGTTAGTAGCAGGGTGTATAAGGGTGCTGCTCTTCAATTGGCCATACATAGATTTTATTTATTTTTACTTACGATGGTTCAGTTTTTTTTTTCCTCTTTGGAGGGGATTGTGTATTGAATCCTAACCACTTTTATTAGAGAGTTTTTCTGTTTGATTTTCACTACTTAGGTGTCTCTGGAAGACTATTCAACCAATTTTTTTATGTTTTGTTTTTGTTGATTTATTATTCATTTGGAAGCATGTGAATGACCTTTAGTGTAATATATGATATATAAGAAATAATTTAATCGAGTGACTTATAATCATTCAATCATGACTAATGCTTAATTCAACATGTGTGCAATTTTTTTAATCTCAATATGATTCATTGAAAGCTAAATTTGTAAAATCTCAATGATAATTCTGAAACTATTTCTGACTAGGTTTTTTTAACGTGGGATCTGCTCTTTCTATATTTTTATCTTTTACTTGCGCGTTTTTGTGTATTTGTATTTAACTGAGAATCAAATAATGTGTAGGAGTTCAAAATCAAAGTCTAGCATTTCGTTGAACTGAAAAAATAATTTCTTTTAAATAACTTTTTAATTCCAGCAGATGGTTTTTAATTTCACTTCAAATTCCCTGTTACATAATAGTATTACACTGTACGAATTTTTGACATATGTATTAATTAAGAGAGATTAATTATGGTAGAATATTTCCTTATTAAGGACACAATTTATTTTCATTGATCTGTATATTTGTTAACAATATAACATAATATATAACATATGTAACAGAAGATCCGAACCATTTAATTTAAGCGAATAGCTTCTCAAAGTTGACAATGATTACAAAATTGTCACACGATTTCTCATCAAAATTTTATTCTTTAAAATCTCCAAATCCATAAATAATCAGTTAATTTCTATTTTATACATTTCTATATACCTTATAAATATTTTTATATGACATACATTTACTAATTGTTGGTTTCAATTGACCGAACTCATTAAAAGCTTTCAAATTTCAATATTTGTATACGAATCTAAAATGTATAACATTAATTTGTTCGAACTACTAATAATACGCATTATTGGTCTGTTTAACCTGCAAAAGCTAGTCCATAGGCAATTGACCAGATTATATATATATGTGTGTGTGTACAGTTGCCTTCACATCTATATATGAATTTTATATTATATTTGACGAGGTGGGTGAAAATAAATTGGACCTAGATAATGATTTAATTATACTATAAAAGCCAAAGATTGTCTCTCTCAAAGAAAAAAACGCAAACGATTGTTTCTATTGACCTCAAAAGAGTAATTTTGACAACAAAAACTCTCTAGTCCACTCATCTAAATATGATATTTTTCTCAGATTCTTATTTAAACCAATAAATTAGCTCTGTATTTTTACGTTGATCGACGCAATAATTTCCCAGTCCAGTTTCGCATTTAATTTTTTTGACCCCTTAACTAACTTCGTGATTGGTGCATAAGCTCACAAACGAACAACACTAATAAACCAATGAAAACCAAAATAAATGAAGCACTAAATTATATATA
>AYJT01121978.1:0-10459 GCA_001278415.1 Ocimum tenuiflorum
AAAAATATATTGAAATTATATTCCCATCAAAATTATTAGTGTGACAAGTATTATAAGTTTTCTCATTTTAAATTATATATATATATATATAGATGCCGTTTTATTTATAGTCTTTATAATAAATTCAAATAATTTATCTTATTTAATAATATATACATCGATTACGTGTTGTGTAGCTCTTATGTATAATGAGATTTCTAAATCAATATATTCTACATTCACCCTACTTATGGTATTTTAATTGTATAGATTCTTATTGAATACTTACAGTGTGGTATTATATACTTGTGGTGTTTTTGTCTGATTATGGTGTGTTTTTATTGGGTTAGATGTACCAATTTGAAAAAACTAATGTTATTTTCATATCCGTATTTGAGCTTCAGATTGGATTTGTGCCATGCAAGGCTCCTTACAAATTGTAAGAAATTGATATGATAAAGATCCTATCTAGACAATTATAAACCCTACTTGTGATTCTTTCTTCCTTGTGTCTTCGGCAATTTTGGCTACCTTTTTTTTTGTTTGGCCTCAATTCTAGTGTATGATAGCGAATTGTTTGAACATAACAATGGTGTCTAGCTATTCTTTATATCTCATTAGTTCTAGCTCGTTCGGACAGGTAATGGCAGTAGATTGTTGATCACAAGTCGCAGTCCAGTTATGAGAGATCATACTAAATATGTCCACACAATGAAATGCTTAGACACAGACCAAAGTTGGATGCTGTTGAAGAACTCTTCATCAATTCGAAACCCTTATAACGAAGATTTTGAAGACATTGGGAAGCAAATGGTAAGCAAATGCAATGGCCTGCCATTAGCAATCACCTTACTAGGAGGCCTACTGAAGAAGCAGAAGCAGTCAACGGATCGATGGCAGAAAGTTCTAGAACAAATAAACTCCAATCTAAACAGAAACGACACAATGCAAGCATTACTAGAGCTAAGCTACCAAAATCTTGATCCAAACCTGAAGTCATGCTTCCTGTGCCTAAGCTTCTTCAAAGAAGACGACACAATCAGAGCTCGAAAACTCGTAGATGTTTGGATTGCAGAAGGGCTCATCCCTCAAGAAGGTGAATCCATAATGGAGGAGACAGCCATGAGTTTCTTGCACGAACTCATCGATCGAAACATGGTACAAATCGAAGAAACAACTATAGATGGCCGAGTGAAAACTTGTTTAATGCATGACCTTGTTCTAGATCTTTCCAGCAGGAAAGCAAAAGAAGAAATACGTTTGGAGATCGTAAACGAAGATGAAAGGTCCCAATCATCATCATTGAAGCCTCGCCATCGTGTTATATACTGTGACGAAGGGAGGTTTAAGGACTCCATTTATGGAAACAAACAGATCCGATCTCTCATCGTACGAGGCGCCCGTCCCTACCTCTTCACAACCTCATTCTCCTCATACTGGATGAGCTTTCAAATCCTCAGGGTTCTCGACTTCGAGGGGTGCAAATCAATGACACGATTGCCCTCCGCAGTTAGTTCATTGATCGGGTTAAGGTATCTGAGTTTGAGAGATACTGGCGTGACAGATCTCCCAAACTCACTACCCAGTCTCAAGAACCTTCTGGTTCTTGATCTACGGGGATTACTCCCCGTAGAAATGTCTGACATCTTGGGAAAGATGCGCAGTCTGCGTCATCTCTACGCAGACGCATTCTACTTCGAGAAACCCCCAGAAATCTCCGGTCTGAAAAATCTTCAGACACTGAACTACGTCAATTTCAAAGAGGAAGACATATCGAAAGTCATAGACATGATCAGTCTCCGCAAACTCGGCATAAATCTGTTTCGGATTTCGAGCGGGGCTCGTCTCTTATTCCTCTTAGAAATGCTCCACAATCTTGATCACCTCAATTTGAAATACTGTCGGGATTTGAATTTGGACAAGCTCGAATCCATGCGCCGCGTCACGGTGCTCAAGCTGAAGGGGGAGATACCCATTTTGCCACGTGGCTTCCCTCCAAATCTCGTACGGTTGAGTTTGGTTTACACTCGCCTGAAAGAAGATCCGATGCCGGCGTTGCAGGCGTTGCCGAAGTTGGAGTATCTCAAGTTGGAAACCGCTTACAACGGCGAGGAAATGGTGGTTTCTGGCGGCGGGTTTCCGGTGCTGAAAGCTCTTAAATTGCGGTGTTTTTGGAGTCTAAAGGATGTGAGAGTGGAGGAAGGCGGGTTGCCGGAGCTCCGGCGACTGGAGATCCGTAAATGCCGGGTTTTGGAGAGGCTGCCGGCAATGAGAAATCTTGAGGAGTTGAAGATTTGGGGGAGTGAGAAAATTGCAGCTAAGGTACGAGGTGAGGATTCTTACATGATTTCCGACATACCTTATGTCTGAATAATAGATGATCAACGTTTGGAGATAGTTGAGGAAAATGATGTGTAGATTTCTACTTTGACAATCTGGTCGGTAATTTGGGTGCGATGACTTGATCCGCCTTTGTGTTACACTTTATATATATTACACATTGAATTTTATATTATTTTATATTTAATATTTAATTTAAACTTTTTATGTTTAATTTTGTTTTACAGAAATTTTATAATTTTATTAAATCTAAATACGATAAATAATTATTCTTAATGTTTAATTTTTGATAGTCAATAATTAACTATACTTTAAAAAAATATTTTGTTGCCTATTTTAAATAGAATAAAACTAAACTAAAACAAAAAAAAAATATGAAAATATAAAATAATGAAAACTTGCGATGTAACATGGACGGTGTATTTTCATTTTTTGAATTAATTGTTTGCATTGTATCTTCGGTTCTCCAATTCATATCTTCAACTTAAACACTATATAGTGATGTAAGATTGTAAAGCTTATATAGTTAAATTGACTGAGCTCTAGGTTTTAAATTAAGTAGGTTAATAGCCCGGCCCATTTTGATTAAAATATATTATAAAAATTATTAAATACATTTATCATTTAAACTAAACAATATTTTTATTATTTCACAATAAAAATTATAAAGTAGATTCAAATGGGTCTTTTAAAATTGAAATCCCGAATTTAACTAAATAGATCTGATCTCTGCGTATATAAAAAATTGTATAATTAAATAGGTCAGCTCAAATTTAAGGAGTCAAAATCGAATTCTCGTCTATTTTCACTCCTTTCATCTATCTCACGAAAAAACGGAGGGAAAAACTAACATAATAAATATTTTTCAGAAAAAAAAGGGGTAAAGGACCTTTCAATTCTAGTTGGGCCTAAGACCAAGAAATGGGCTTGATTCCCCAGAGTTTTGTTTGGTCAGTGATATGATATTGTATTACTAGTTTATTTGAGAATTAATATGCAAAATATTTAGATTCTATATAACTCTATTTCAATCAAAGAACCATTATTTATCATTTTTTTATTTTTTTGCTATTTATGGAGGTTTAGAATATCAAATTGGAGAATAAAATTTTCCTCCATTCATAATGACGCATGTTGATTATAATTAGACAACAAATAATTCAGCGTAAAATAAGCACCGAATTACTCCAAGATGACCGAATCCAATTTGTCACATTAATTACCTCCCAAATCAGAAATTTATGACCATATCAATGAAAAAAAAACCTACAACAAATCTTTTTCCAAATATGAATTTTTGACCATGCCCATTTCTTAGTTTCTCTGTAGCCCAAAGAATCAATGCCATTAAATTAAATAATTCCAAAATAAAAGTTGCATAAGGATTCTTATGCACGTACAGATTGCCAAAAGACAAAGCATGGAATCTGGGGAAACTGGCGATGTGATGAAGAAGAAGATAAGTTTTGGATTAAGCGTTGCAGATGAGAAGATTGAATTGATCGATATTTTGTCGGAAGATGATTATTTTCTTGTTTCTTCACCACTTTGTGATAATTTTCGTCAATCAGCCTCTTTTCCAGGTTATATATATATACCCTCTTAATTCTTCACTCATTTAGTCATTTATGTTGTAAACAATTTCAGACAGAAAAAAAGAATAATCTTGCAAGATTTTGAATCATTTTATGCTTTTTTTTTCCATTTCTTGAAATTCAATAGAATTCGAAAGAATGGAACAAAAAGAGCAAGAATCTAGACGACCAAGTTTTCTGCGGCGTAGTTTAGCATGGGACAGTGCCTTCTCCAATAGTGCAGGTATTACTTCATTTTATTTTTTTAACATATAAGTTGGGCCGTATCGATAATATCGTTGTTGTAAAAATCGGGCTAGTAATCTTCTGCCTTCCTTAAAAACCTCGTATTCATCATATTACTCCGGTCCTTGGTTACTCGGCCCCATGTTAGTCCATTGTGTTAAAAAGAAAAAAACGATTGATAACTTAGGATATTATTTGTTGTTATATTACGTTAAACTTTGAAAAATTATATGATTTGGCTTCGTTTTGTTGGATCATTTAAAGTGTTTTTTTTTTCGGAAAATTACTTTATTCTAATAATTTTTTTAGCTTATAATATTTTGTTATAATACTCTTGTTTGTTGTAATTTTTGAAGACGTTTATTTTGTCGGATAATCTTCCTTCTTACAATATATGAAATGTGAAAATGGATAACAGGTTGGCACCTAGGTAGCGTCTGGAAATTGCCTAGGCCAGCCTAAATGCCTGAGTAGCATTTAGCGAATTCTGCAACATTAATAAATAGTTTAAAAAAATTAGATAAAGTTATATTATGATCATATGTTTAGTCTACAGTGTTTTCTCCCTACATTGGAAATCAATTATTATAGAATGTTTCTATATTTAAATATATTACTTAAATACTACAAAATTATCACAATATTTTCTTGTAATGCTCTTGTTTATTGTAATGTTTAGATATATTTTTTTTGTTGGATCAATTTCTTTATTATAATATATGAAATGTGATAATAACTAATAGATTGGCATCTAGCAGTAGCGTCTTAGAGATTAGCATCTAGCGATTTATGCAATATTAATAAATTTTTAAAAAAAAAGAATAGCTAAAATTATAGTATAAGAGTATATTGAAATCCATTATTATAAAATGTTTGAATATTTAAAATCAACAGGAGTTCTGGATCCTGATGAGCTCTCCTTCATAAACAAAGGATTCATAAACACTGAGGCCAGTCTCTTACCGGCTGATCATGAAATCCGAAATCGACGATTGGAATCTGAATCAAATCGAAGTTATCTTGATTTTTCTGCAAACTGGTTTGAGCTTGAACCATCAATCTTCAAATACAAATACAGTACAGATTTGAATGTGAAAGAAAGAAGTCCAAAATCAAGACTGAAGAAAGGTGTCCAATGTAAGGCAATAGTTTTCTGGATTACATTTAAATTTCAGTTCATCGATTTAGTTCAACTTTTTTTGTTTTTTTTTTGGTTCTTTTGCAGCTTACATGGAAGTCCATAAACCGTGTAGAAACGAAGTGTCTAAAGTGAGTAAACATTTATTTGTACAATATTTTTTCAAGCACTGAGAATCTAATTGAGTGTTGTTTTTTAGGTGAAATCTGATTTAACTTGGACTGGTAAAAGCAAGGATTCTCAGGGTGAAGCAAAGATGAAAAAGGAGGTAAAATATGCTATTATTATCCTATTAGGCTATTACTACATAGCTCACACTATAATATTTGGTGGAGCTTTATTATCGAATGATCCGATGAACTCTAGCTCGACTCGATATATATTGATTAGTTGATTTTAGTGTTTCTTTATCGAGTCGATCCCTAGTCGCATGACTCATTTACACCCCTGTATGTTAATGATTGACTTAGTAAACTTCTTACTCAATTAAATATAAAATTTAAGTTTTATAAAAACTAGCTTAGTTTATGAGCTCAAAAGCTAAATATGTCGTAAAGCTCAAGTTTTTACACATTTAGATAACTAGAACAATCTCGAACTAATTGTTTGAGTAGGTCGTGTCACATACAACATAGTTATAATGTCATTTCATAAATGTTAAGAGTGGAGAGCAATAAAGACAAATAGAAAACAAGAAGACGACGAAGAACACAGAAAAAGAACGGTGTTGAAATAAATGAAAAATACTTTCGAAGAGTTGAATAATTTCAATATTCAGAACATGAAAACCTAATATTAATGTCTACCATATAAAGAGACCAAACAATAACTATCAATTCTAAAAGATAAATACTTACTCTTAAATGATAACTGTAAATGCCATTACATAATCAAATCTAATCCTAATATATCTCTAGTTCTCTACAAATATTGATCCTCATCCAAGTCTATTTCTTTCTCACTTCAATATCACAATAGAAAACTGATGTTTCTTAGTTGATTTTGATCCTTCAAGTCAACTATCAGAAGATTAGACAACAAGAACTTATCAGAGAAACCCAACCTCAGCATGGACATTAAATCTGTCAGAACTGGATCAGGTAAGAACATTTTTACAACATTTTACTCCACATCAGACTCAATCTATCCCTCTCATCAATCAAAATCCTCTTCTTTGTTTCCATCAACAGCTACAGCAAATTCAACCCTCTACAGAAGAAGAACCAACTTAAGAAAACCTCAACATTCCCCTTCAATCCAGACTCCAGAAATCTCTACACATGCAGAGAAGAAAAAAGGGATGTCAAATAGTGGTTTCTCAACTCATCCAACAACTCTGTTGAGTCATCAATTTTGCTCGCCGGCCGGAAAATCCCCCTCTATATCACTCACATCACCTATCCACAAGCAGCGGCGGTCGGTAGATGTAAGTGATGTGAAAGAAGCCTCACATTTGCAGAGAAGACAAAATGGCTCATTATCCGCAAAGAGTGTTAGGCCATCTGAGGTTTGTCTCTGAACAGAGTAAATTGCATTTTCAGCCCCGTTTCATTTTGATTCCAGAAATTTTACTTTTAGTCCCACCAACAAATGTTTCGTCAAAATATTTTTGCAAGAATCTGAAAACTCTTTTGGCATTTTTTAAAATCAACTCTTTATATCATTTACAATAATATAAGCCAAATATAAGATAAAATGAACACGTGATTCACATAAGTACTTAATTAATTTATGGATCAAAATTGCAAATTTTTTTATTTGGGACTGAAAGTAAATTTTTGGGACCAGAATGAAATAGAATTTGTCTCCTAAGCGACCAAGGCACTGCAGTATATATATACTGGACTCTTCTAACAAGTTGAATTTGGTGTGCAGAGTGTTTATATGAGGAATCATGGCGCGGTGAGAAGCAGAAAGATGCCTCAGAAAGTTATGTCTGAAGAATCTTCTTGCAGCAAGATAGCTCAAACTATGAATATGGTTAAAACGCGTCGTTCCGAATTCGGCAAGAACGTGAAGAGGCTGGAATCAGACAAGCAAGACGAGAAGGAGCTCGAGATTCTTTGCAGAAATCTTGATGCAGTAGCTTTGGACTGCAAGAAAAACGACGTAAAAAGTGGCGGCTTGCTGGCTTCAGCTTCGAAGCAAGAAAAACAGCTTCTGAATTCAGCAATTGCTTCATCGACGACGAGCTCAAGAACTCCTCTTGCAGAGAAGAGATCTGATTGCAATTCTGTGAAAGCATCTGCGTTGCGAATGGAGATGAAGAAAGAGAGGTTGGTGCAGAGGGCACCGTCTGTGAGATATTATGGTTAGTTACATGACCGTTAGAATTCAACGAATATCATATTAGGTAACAACTGAGGTAGGGTCCTTACGATGGGCTTTCTGTACTACAAATTTAAATGTGGCGTTACTTTTACTGCACGAATTGTGTTTTACGTATTCACATTCGACATGCCCGACCAATGTTATTGATCAGGTGAATACATTTCGAGTTCTGATCACTTGTTTTAAAGGGGCAGGATTAGTGCATTGTTAGTGTCTCTGTGTTAGGAATTTGACCCGAGCATTCCTTGTACATCGTGCTTGTGGGAGGAGGCCTCCCCATACTTAAATTTTTATGCCAAATGGACGGATATGAAATCTTGAGATTTTATGAGCTCAATGAATTATGGTGATGTTGTGATGAAGGAAAATGTTTTCTTGAACAAGAGTTTATTTAAAAAGAAAAATAGAAAAAACTACGTGGAATACCATGTGTCATGCTGACTTTTTCTTACTTGAATGAATTTTTTGGCAAATGTATTCGGTAAGTGCATTTTTGTACTCATGCCCTGTATGTCGCAAGAACATTGAGCTGGAAGATATTTTGAGAAGTATATACTGATTCCTCCGGAGGGGTCCATCTTCGTATGTATCTCTCGACCATAATTTCATGTTGCCTAACTCTAGTCTCAATTTTCATTAGTGCTAGAAATTCGTAATTAAGTTGGTTCTATAACCATTAAATGTTGAACTTATTTCATGTGTGATTATTCTTGAGTTATCAAAGCCTTGAGGTTTTATTGAAACCTGGAGTCCCCAACCCCGGCATTCTCAGTCAGCGGGGTCGGGGGCATTACATAATTCATGTGGTTCGATCTTTTAAAGTTTTTCTAATAATTTTATAGTAGAGAGGAAAAAAAAGTAGTTAGCGAAAGATACTGTCCAAACTAACCCTGACCATAATTATCATATTTGTCCAATGCAAAATGAAAATGAATCTTGACTTTTAGTCTTAGAATCCTACGTTTATTATCGCTACTTATTTATCATCCACAACTACTTATCATTTATATATATAGAAATGCAATCACGTATAAACTCCTCCTGTTGTTGTAAACTTGTGCATTTTTCATATTTATATATTATTCATTCAACAGAAGTAGTTCGCATTTGATTATGTATTGAATGTATGGTGGGATTAAGGCACATATACAGTACTATTTATTTAGCACAACAGATGATCCAAATCATCTATTTTGGATTGCTACCTTATTCTTTCTTTTTTATTTATTTTTAAACAATACAATCTTGATTCTCTTTCCAGAAAAATTGCTGGGATAGCTATCAGGTTGATGTGCAATATTCATAAATTACTATCATTTCCATCTAGTCTTCATTTAATTAACAAAATGTCAGATTCAAGCATCCACACTGGACCTTTATTATAAGTTTGTTAGCTAGAACTTTGAATTTTACACTGGACCTTTAATTTTAATCACTTGGTTAGTTACAAGTTTGAATTAGAAAATTAAAATATTCCTTTTAATCTTTCCCTGCAATCAAACCTGGCCAGGTTGTTGAGGGTGGAGACAAAGATTTGGGTTATTGAAAACTTTGATATTCTCAAACCTAAATCAACTCAACAAAAGTTTAGATTTTGAATAAATTTTAAATAAATATTGTAATCTTTTAAAAAATAATTTGTTTTAATCGCAAACATATTATATATATTCAAATTTCATTTTCTTATATTAAGGAAGTTAATCAAAAGAGTTGTTACACCTATCCCTAATTAAACTACAAAAATATAAGTTCCATAGTTTTAATAATTTTATGTTTCGTACTGGTTTCAGTTAACGAACTTACTCGGGAATTCACATATCAATTATTATCAACCTCAAGTTTGACTTATATAGTTAACGAATTGCACTAAACAAGCACGAACGAGCTCTCGTCGAGTCAAGATCTGAGTAGCTCAATTCATTTACACCGTTATTCATAATGAGTATTCACAAATCTTTTTAGTTCAATAATTTACTTAATAAATAATCAATAAAGGTCAATTAATTTTGTAAACGCTTTTTTCATTATTATAATGATTAATACTGCATTCGTCCCAATTACAGGATCCAGTTACTATTAAGAGCCGGTTTTTAGTCCAATTTTCAGATTCGGTAATTTCTTATAATATTTTTCAAATATGTCCTCGAGTAATCTTCAAAATTAAAATAATTTAAGAATCAAAATGGAGAATTGAGAATCTTAAATGTGGTATTATCAATAGGTACTATTGAAAGTTTAATTAAATATATTGTTTATCAAAAAGTGTTTTAAAACACGCATGCACAATCAAAATGGATCATATAATCGGCACAGACGCAACATTAAAAAATAATTTAATCATTGTGTACATGGAAGGAAGAAAAGAAACTAGCTTAGAGCTTATATATTTAAAATTTTAGGCAAGTTGACCAATTTTTGTGAGTAGTGATCGTCAATGGCCGGAAAATCACAGAGCTCAACTCATCGGAAAATGCAGAAAGTCCCGCCTCTGCTACTCGAGGAAGAGAAGAACAAAAACGACTACATTCCTAAGGTGGTTTCCCTCGGCCCCTACCACCACAAAGACCAGAAGCTCGCCGCCGTCGAGGCCTTCAAGCCCGTCGCCGTCGACTTCTTCGTTTCAAATAAAAGCAAGGAATTCTACCGCAACCACATTCTTAAAATCATTGATGACATACGAAACTACTACGAACAAGAGTCCACTGCAATATTTTCCAACGAAGATCTTGCCGAAATGATGCTTCGTGACGCGGCCTTCGTCATAAATTACTTGGAGATCGCTGCAAAATATCCGTCGGCGGCGCGTATAGCGAAGGTCTTCGTCGAGCAACTCGGAAAGTTGACGGTGGCG
>AYJT01121979.1:0-10524 GCA_001278415.1 Ocimum tenuiflorum
GAAGTATCAACTCAGCTTCAACAATTAATAATTAGCTGCAGATCATATATTTGTATGAGCATTTAATTCATGATTACATCTACCGTACGTTTGATTCTTTTGTTAATGAAGTTGAATCCCAATAAATGGATATCCATTCATGATTGAGGTCTACGTTTACGACTTACATCATGCTATATTATGCAACCACAAACTAATATATATGAATTTGGATATTTTTTATTTATTTATTTTTTTTTGAAGAGGGATATTTTTTATTTAAAATGTGCTTGATATAGATGCGCCATTCATCCATATTATATAATATATAACTGTGGTTCCTGCATTATACCTCCGTGTTATATTCTGTGTTACATATCGATTTTTTGATATGTTTTAGTTATTTTTTTTTCAATTTTAATTTTATATATTTAATTTAATTTAGTTTTGAGGACATTATGTGTGGTTGTTAAATCCAATTTTGTATGTAATAAAATAACGTAACGTTTGTAAAATTAAACTAAAACATAGAAAATAAAAAATATTAATTAAAATATAATAAAATTCAATAACACAGAGTGTAACAGAACATCCACGTCCTATAATACATGTTATATAATATGTAATACTATTATTTAATATGAGATCTTCACCCCTTAGATAATGAAAAATTCTTGTTACCCTGTGAAGAGACTAATTGAAGTGATTTAACAATAAATATTCGTCTCGCATATGCAGTAGTAAGCACCTTTTCCATAACCTTAAAGGACGAATGTTTGAGTTTATGTGGAACATCAAGGTGGAATTTATTTAATATTTTATTAAGGTTAAAAAAATTCAATATGAGAAAGTATTTTAAAATCTGTAAGTTCAATATGCTTTATTTTCGACGTTCTTTTATTTTAAATGATGTGTAATTTGATTAACTCTTTTTTTATTCACTTCATATGTTTTTTTTTGGGTATATAATTAAATATGTTTTTGTACTTGTTAATCAACTCCTTTTCTTCTTTCAAACGAATAGTATCTACATATTAGACGAAAATGATATATTTCCTTTAAATATAGTAATCTTGGTTGCAAATTATCAGCCGCAGATAATATTTTTTACCAGTAATTAAACAATCTAACACTCTACTTTTCCTCAATATCTAACAAGCAGTCATATACATTCAAGCAAGCCATATAATGCCGTTCAAACACATTGGAGATTCTTTAAACAAACACACATTTTCTATCCAATTAATTGGCAGTGTAATTATATCCTTGGAGATTCTATTACCAAAATACATGTCATATTTTCCCAAAATAAATATCAGCACGATTAATTATTGGAATCATTAAAAGATGAAAAAATGCATGTAATCCTCGCAAATCTTCCATTTCCATTAAGAGTTTCTCTCTTTGATGGGTATATAAACACACATGAACAAAAGAAAGCATAGAGTTACTGCAAACCTTTTCAGCTCTCAAGAACTATAAAAGGTACTCGATCTCTTCATTCACCATGAATTTCTCTAATCATGTCCATTTCATCAATTAATTATAATTGCATATATAATTGTTCTTTTAAATTTTGATGAAATGATGAAGCTATGGGGAGAGCAAAGCTAGAGATGAAACTGATAAACAACGAGAAATCAAGAAACGCAACCTACAAGAAGAGGAAGGAGGGCTTAATCCGAAAACTGAACGAATTCACCACTCTCTGCGATGTAAAAGCATGCATAATAATCTACGGCCCCCAAGGCGCCACTGAACCAGAAATCTTCCCTCAAAACCCCCACCAACTCCGTCGAATCATCGACATCTACAAGTCCAAAAACAAGGATTCCGGCATCAAAACCTACGGCATCGCCGACTTCTTCCACGACAGGGAGAAGAAAATCGAAGAAGAACTCATCAAACTGAGAAGAAAGAATTTGGAATCCAAGTACCCAACTTGGCCTCATCTGCTCAACATCGCCACAGAAGCCCAACTCAGAGAATTCGGCATTCTGTTGAGCAATAAACTGGAGCATGTCAGAGCTACAATCGAATTCTTGAGGAGGAAGAAACAAACTGCGGCTATATCAGTTGATTCGGTGAATGTTGATTCTCACAACTCGATGATGATGGTTTTGATGAATGAGAGTGCTTCCACCAGTGCGAATATTCACCTCCAGCGTCAAGTTTTCTTCGAGTCAGCGCCGCCGCCGCTGCTGGCGCGGTGGCCGCTTCCGCCGCCGCAGCCCTACTTGCTGTCGGCGGTGGTGCCGCCGCAGATGCTTTTTTCACATCAAGAGGACTTCAGTTTTCAGTATGAGATGAAGAATAAGACACCGAGTGATCAAAACTCAAAAGTAGAGGAGTGGAGCGAGAGAGACAGGTTGAGGGTTTTAAAATAATGTTCACTAGTATTATTTTCTGCTTATTATATGAAAGCTTTGGTTTCAGATTTATTTTCAATATTTAGCTTACCATGGAGGCATAGATCGACAAATTCACAGTTTTTTAATGAGAAAGTTATATAAATCTGACCCATTTTCAAGGTGGGCTGCCTCGATTTATAGAAATTAAATTTTTAAATTGATTATAAATACGAATGTTGCACACATTTTTTTTCAGTTGTAAAAAATGTATTCTCAACTTATTTAATTTAACAAATTTGCTCATGAATTAAGTGCTGTACTGGTGTGAAGTTCAAGTTTTACTTGATTTGTTAACTTGTTATACTAAACGAGTATGAATAATTGAATATGTCTTTACTCTTTATCATATAAAAGTGAGTAAGTCACAAAATAGTTGTTCCTGTTTATAAACAAATTGTAATTGAGTTAGAATTATTATTTGCATATGTGTTATCGAAGGAAAATTTCACAGTTTAATTAGATCAAAAAATAATTGTTTTACCTATACTGATTATATTTATTAATATAAATTATTTTGATAAACCTCGAAGGAAAATACTTTCAAAACTCCAAATAAATATAAGTAAATATAACACAACATACAAATATGACCCAAATAATGAATAGATTTTCAATATTATTAAAGAGCTTTACGATTTTCTACTATTTTCTTATAAATTTTTAAAATAAATATTGTTTGCTTATTATAATAAAATCAAATAGAGTTCTATTCCCAGACATCAATAAAATATATTTTAATTGGAAAACATCATTTGAATGCGATTTTATCTATTCAAGAGCTCTCTTCCATTGCTCTTTCCTCATTTTGACTTCCATGGTGCTTGTAATTGAAACATGGTTGACAATGAGAAAGCTAAAAAAAGGAAGTAATGTTAAGTGCATGCATTTTCAATGCAAGAAAGTAGATTTAAGCAGGAGCCTCCATTTGTGTGATATGCTACAACTCTTTTGCGGTCAAACAACTAACAAGAGAAGGTGCACAATCTAAGAAAAGGAGAGAATTAATATCTTCCTGACAGAGATTTTATATTCTTGTTGCTGGTTTGAATTTGCTATACACCACACATCTAAGACATTTTTTGTAGTGCATAGAACTCCTTTTGACTTGTATGTGTTGCTCAGAATTTCTGCATAAAAAAATAATTAAATATTTATATAAAATGATGAAAAGGTCTCAACCTGCCAAATATTAAAAAAAAAAGGACCAAAACTTGCAATTTTATGTATTCAAGTAGAAGAACACCAAAGTAGGAGATATGTATTGTAAGAGTTGTGACAAAATCAAGAAAACAGTTGAATACCTTTCAAAACAAAAAGGGTTACCATCATTTACATGCTGAGCTATCTGACCATCAGAAATGCTGTTATTAGTGAACCACTCAGTTTCTTCCACCACTGAATTGTCATAATCAGCTTTTGATGCTTCTTGCCACTCATCAAACTCTGCAGCAAACAATAGCATATTTTAACAGTAAATGATATAACTAACAGTCATCAGAGTGAGCTGTTTAAAGACTAATATATCGGTTAGGGACATCAGAAGAAAGCAACGACGTTTTCTCTGATAAACAACTGAGACTGTATTGGCAGATTAGGCTGCTGCATTTTTCTACTACAAACAGAGGGATGTGAAATAAGGCCAAGATCAACATGAATAGAAAATATGTAGCCAAGATCATACTTTTGAGGGGTTCTTTTTTTGTCTTTGAAGGGCCTCACATACAGACAAGAACCAGCCACATAATGAGGGTTATCTGTAGCCAAAGTGCGTTCCACAGACTCCGGAAACAAAAATTTAACGTATCCAAAAGTCCTCTTCTCTAGGTCTGGAATGGTAACAGAATCCACTATTCCAAACTGCCTTCAAACCAGAAAAAGAAAAAAGAAAAGAAACACATATATATATATATATATATCATTAGTTCCTTCTTGCACATTATCCTACCATAAAGTTCCAAATTCTCACCCCTTACCAAAAGTAATTTCGAGCATCTCTTTCCGTGAATGTACTGTCACGCTTGAAGCTCAAATAAATTTGCAGTGACCTTGAATTCGTAGCAGCACCCATTGATGAAAATTCATTTCTAGGACCAGGCTACTATATCAATGTATTTATGTATCAATGGAAAACTTCAAGATGCTGAACAGTAGACACAGATTGATGAGATTTACTAGATTACAGATTCTGTTTATAAATAAAGGCAAAATCAAGAAATGAATCGAAACTAACAAATTTTCATGCCAAGAAACCAGAACCCCGTGCAACCCAGAAAAGCACATAAATAACTAAACAAGTAAGGTACAAAAAACATATAGAACAAGAAAATATTAAGAAGAAAAACCTCTGATCGACATGCGCGAAATGGGACTGCTCCTTGAAATTGCGGCATTTGGCATGGAATACGGCAGAGGGTTTAGTGGTCTTGATTGAGACAACATGATCGTTATCTTCCTACCTTCAATATATACTCCAAGATTGTTAAGGCGTTTTCAGGATCCAATCTTGACGTCACTATTCCTGCAGCTTCGAACACATCCATCATGGCGGCCTGAGTCATTCTACTATCTTTCTTCAGTTTTGACAATTGAGGAGAGGGATTTAATTTCTTTTAGCGCTGCGCCAGAGAGGGAAAAGGTGAAGCAATAAAGGGGGTTTGTGTTGTGTTATATTCAGGCACATGCAAATATGCAAATTTAAATTTAAAAAAAATGCAATATTGTTATATAGTTAATTTTTGAATCTCTTGTATTGAACTTTTAAGAAGAGCGGCCGTATGCAACAGGTGTCCTTACATCTCATACTCCACTCTCTATAATTTTATAAATACTTAGTTAATATTTTTATAAAATCTCAATTCATTATGATTTAGATCTTACGAATTTAATACGTGCAGGGTTTATTCAGCATTTCTCCTCGTAAATACATGCTGTTTTAACTAGACACATGGGTCTAATTATGATGTCTTAACCTAGTCTTCTTTAATTCGTGCATTTGTAATTATTTGTACGTAAAAAAATTATATACGTAGAGTATCAATTGATTAACTTTGCATGCATTAAAAAAAAAGCATGCAGATGTACAAACGTGTATATTATATCTTTAAATGGTTATCATGCATGCAAATTTTTCAATTAGTAAGCCTATAATTTTATAGTTAAATCATGTTTAAGCCACGCAAGAAAGTTAAATTTCAAGAGTCGTATGAGTCGAATTTGAAAAGTATAGTTATATTGCGATCTTCCATTTCCATTAAAAGTTTCTCTGTTTGATTAGCTCTGCAAATGATAGTTGTGTTACCTATACTGATTATATTTATTAATATAAATATTTATAATATAAATTATCTTAATAAACTTCGAACGAAATTACTTCCAAAACTCCAAATGAATCGAAAGTAAATAACATCAAATGCATGAAAACATAACACAACGCACAAATATGACCCAAATTATGCAAATAGATTTTCAATATTATTAAACAAGTTTACAATTCTACTATTTTCTTATAGATTTTTACAATAAATTAATATTGTTTGCTTATTAGATCTCTGTCGTCATTATATATATACAAGAAGAAAAGATAAAATTGTAATAGTATTTAATTGGAAAAAATCATTTGATGCTCTTATCTATCAAGAGCTCTCTTTCTTTTTTGATGTTTCCTTATTTTAACTTCCATGGTGTTTGCAATATTGAAGCATGGTTGACAATGAGAAAAGTAAAAAGTGCATGAACTTTCAAATTTCAATGTAAGAAAGTAGATCCAAGTAGAAGCCTCCATTTGTGTGATATGCTAAAGAACAGAAGAGAGTATCATACAGAAGAGAGTATCATCTTCCCCACAGAAATTTTATATTCTTGTTGCTGGTTTGAATTTTCTACACGCTACACATCCATAGAAAGCACTCCTTTTGACTCAGAATTTCTGCATAAAAAAACAATGGATTATTCAAAGCAGGTGTGATACATAGAATGGTGCTTTCTTCACTAACATATTTGATAAATGATCTGTAAAAACACTAACTGAAGTCTTGTAAACAGAAAATTCTTTAAATGATAAAGTGACAGAGCGTGTATACCTATGAAGAATCTGCTTCTGATTTTGAGATCGTGGCAAGAAGATCATTTGTTACGAATGGTCCACAAACTGCCACCAAACAAAACGAAAAATAGACCAAAACTTGCAACTTCAAAACCAGCACAAGATTGATATGCATTACAAAAAAAAAATAAAAAATAAAATATTTGGACTAGTAACTTCCTAAGAGTTGCACGACAAAATCAAGAAAATAATTGAATAATTTACATGTTGATTTATCTGACTAGAGAAACCTTCAGTTTCTTCCACCACTGAATTCTCAGGATCAGCTCTTGATGTTTCTTGCCGCTCATCTGCTGCAAATGATAGCATATTTCAGAAGAAAATGATATAACTAATTAAAATTCATCATTGAGAGCTATTTAGAAACTAATATCCAGACCTTGCAGATTAATGCCATCAGAAGAAGCAGCTCTGATACACAACTGAGGCTGTGGTCTCCACACTGTTTCAGATAGATCAAGCCAAGGTCAATAGAAAAGAAATTCAGCCATTTATGACTCATATTTGAACACTACTCACTAATGGAAGATGAAGGCTCCCCTCTCTCCATGTGTTGATTTTGCAGCTGCAATTGTGGACTAGAAACAGAGCTAGGGATGTGAAATAAGGCTAACATCAACATGAAAGAAAGTATGCAATCAAGATCATCATACTTGTGTGGGATTGCTCTTTACCTTATGTAGGGCTTTACCATGATATAAGAACCAGCCACATAATGAGGGTTCTTTTCAGCCAAAATGAGTTTCACAGCCTCCGAAGAAGAAAATCGAACAGGCCCAAACCACTGATTCTCTTCGTTTGAAATTTCAACGGACTCCACGCTTCCAAACCCCCTTCAAATTAACCAAAAAAAGAAAAATATATCATTAGTTCCTTCCAGCACATTACCCTACCATAAAGTTCCCAATTCTGACCCCTTACCTAAAGTAACTGAGAACAACTTCTTCCATGAATGTACGATGAGGCCTATTGGTCATATAAATTTGCGCTGATCTTGAATCCGTAGCAGCACCCATTTCCACTGATGAAAATTCATTTCTAGGACCACGCCTGATGAATCTGTCAATAATACATCAATGTATTTATATAAGTATCAATGCAACACCTCAAGATAGCTCAACAACAGTGGCCAGATTACTAGATTACAGATTCTGTTTACAAATAAAGACAAAATCAAGAAACAAGAACCACTAGTTGCATAATCAAGAATAACTCGAAACTAACAATTTTTCATGCCAAGAAACCATAACACGGAGCAACCCAGAAATGCACATAACTAACTAAACAGATGAGGTGAAAAAATATATAAAAACAGAAAATATTAAGAAGAAAAACCTCTGATCTTCATGCGAAATCGGATTGCTCATCCTAATGGGATAGTTAACCATCGCCGCCGGCATAGAGCTCCTGGGGCCTCCATGAATATATTGAGTCCCATAACTCCGAATCGGGATTCTTGGCGAATTGGGTGGCAAAAGTGCGGCGTTTGGCATGAAATTTGGCAGAGGGTTTAGTGGTATTGGGCAACGAGTGTTTGAAGAGAGCAACAAAAGCGCATTTGCTTGATTCGAAAGAAATGACATAAGAGCGTCAGGAGTGGAAGCTAATTGAATCATTATCTGGCTACCATCGTCGCGTATCAAAATATATCCCAAGATTTTTAAGGCGTTTTGAGGATCCAATCTTCGCAATCTTGACATCACTATTGTTGTAGCTTCGAAAGCATCCATCATGGCGGTTCGATTCTGCTATCTTTCTTCGGCTTTTGCGACTGACTTTGAAAATTGAAGAGGGAGATTTTCTTTCGCAGCCTGCGAAAGAGAGGGAAAAGTTGAAGCGTATGTGTGTGTGCTCTGTTACATTCAAGCATGCAATTTAACTTTTAAACCTCTTCAAGAAGTCCGGCCGGTATGTAAAAACCGGCCTTACATTCCATAATAAAAATTTTTAAAATGTATTTACTTTTTTTTAATAGTTTAGGTAAATTTAATTTAATTTTTTTCAATGCATTTTTAAAAGAACTAAATGTATGTTGTTTAACTAGATACGTGGGTTAAATTATTTTGTTCTAACCAAGTGATCCATTAATTCATGCATTTGTAATCTCTAAGCAACGGGCAGATTCAGAGTTCGAATCTCATGGGGTTGAGATTATTAGTGTGCGTAGGCAGACGATATAATTACCTCAAAAATTAAACACTTTTATTGAAAATTGTGAAACATTAATTATCCTTTTAATTTTTTTCTATCCATAATGAACCCAGTTTGTCTTCTTTTAAGAATTAAACATATTTTCTTCTCATATTTTCACTTTCTGTTCTTCTTCATAAGCATCGAAGCAAAGAAAAAAATACAGTCATATACATACTAATTATATCTACTTGTCATGGGGAGTCGAGATCGTGGGGTTGACCGACCCTGATTGCCCGTGAATAGGTCTGCCCTGTCTGTAAGTCGTGTCATGTTAAACACGTAAAATATACGTACATATACAGAGTATTAATCCTTTGCATGCATTTTACAAGAAAAAAAACAAAAGCACGTAATTAAATATACAAGCGTGTATATAGATAGTATATATCTAGTCAGAGTTGATAAAATTAAATTAATATCTAATAAATGGTTATCATGCATGTGAATTTTCAAATAGTCAGCCTGTATTTTATAGTTAAATTATTTTTAGGGCATGCAAGACAATTAATTTCAAGAGTCGTATGAGTCAAATTTTAAAAGTGTACATATATTGCAATTTAAATTTGTATCCTTACTATATGCTTCAATTAAATTTTTACATGTATTTGTAGGCTGTAGCATCCTAATTAATTACCTAGGAACTTATCTATATTAATAGAATGGCGTGCGGGCAAAACAAGTCTTTCATCATGCTATAAAATGGATAGTATATAATCTTATTGACATCTCTCTTCCTTGAAAATAGGAATCTTTACCATCCATGTCACTTCTATTTATTTAGCATGATTTAGATGATAAAAAAATTACTAATCAAATACTATCAAATTTAAGTCAATAATTAATGAATTTCACTAAATGAACTAAAACATTTTTTTATTGAATAGAGATACAAGTAGTTTGACTCATTTCCAATTCTAGTTGTAGTTTGAGTTGTCAATACAATTCCGAATAAGTGACATGACACAGATGAATCGAGCAAAAAACAATTTAGGATTAAAGTATCTCAATTCAAAGAAAATTTAATCCAAGCGGGGGTAAAACTGAATAGGCCTATAAGACTAATCCAAAGCTTGATGGTTTGCTTCGATTGATGTCGATATGATATTTTTTTTATCAAAACTGTAATTTTGTTATATAATGTTAGTGTTCAATCTAATAATACTAATCAAAGTTTTGAGTGGTATAATTGTATTTAATTCAAGTAGTTTTTAATAGATAATGAATAGTGCATTAAGGATCATATATGTTCAAATATTACCGATACAAATGAATAAATGCGTTTTGATTAAAATGATAATGGAAAAAAAAATTAATCTACATGGATTTCTGATTAAGATAGTAAGTTTTCTGTTTATGAATTTGATTGTTTTGAAAAATAAAGTAGGTCCATTTGAAGTCACAAAATATAAGAAAATGTATAAAATTATACGTGTAAAAATAAATAGGTGAATTTATAGGTTCGTTGGGTTAGTTTGAAAATTTAACAAGATTGAGAAAAAATTTGTCTCTCGTATTTAAATGAATTATATTCCTCGCCTATAAATAGATGAGCGGATAGTGTTCAGATTCACCTAAAAAAATTGGTAACAGTTTTATCTATTTATTTATTTAATTTTTAATTTAAATTGAACCGGATTGAACAACCCATGAACCGGATAGAAATACCCAGAATACTCTATTGTGATCCTACTTGCAGCCCACTACTTTCCTGAAAATCCCTTCTGCGCTCCTTCTCCCACCCACAAATCTAAACCTAGCAAAATATCTGCGTCAATGGCGAACGCCGAAGCTGAAGCTGTCGATTTCGAGCCGGAGGAGGACGATCTCATGGACGAGGAC
>AYJT01121980.1:0-10572 GCA_001278415.1 Ocimum tenuiflorum
ATGAGGTTAATCTCGTTATGAAAATAACAAGTGTGTCCATGGTAGTAATAAGGGAATACCTACATGCACGCGTCGTCGCCGCCTGCCCGCCTCGCCTGGGCCTTTGGCCTCAATCAAGCGCCATGTGCCCGCGCCCGTGCCTGGTCTTGATGTCGTGGGCCGTGGTTTTAGATCTTCTCAATTGGTCTCTGGGGCTGGGACTGGGCCCGAATATTATTCTTTTTGGACCACATACCAACTTTGTTTAGGCCACGATGATTGGGCTCTTCGAAGTCATCCCATACACGTGAAATGCCAACATGTGTCTGGTCGTGTGGTTAGCGTATGCTGCCACGACGTGGCACATGGTTGGTGTGTGTCGTAGACATTACAATGTGTGGCACTCAGGAGTGAACGATTTGCGTGCATGGCGCGCCTGCGTGGACATTTCAGATGTTGCAATCTCCTACCTGCCAAAAATAGCCTGAAACAAAAAGCTGCCATAAGTGGCAGGTGCTCCCCCTGGTGGAACATGCATATAAATAGGCATGTCTAGATTCATTGGTTCGTGTGTCTGGAACATGCCTGTGAATTTTCTCAGCAACTCATCTCTAATCTCCACAAGTTCATCGTGTATCTGTGGTGTTGCTACCACAAGGACGGACGCCGTATTCTATCTAGCGGAAAGAGGACCTATTCGACTTAGCTTTGATTCTGGTTGTTTTTCCTTTCTGTAATTTGTTTCTATGTTGTATTCTTCCCGCTGTTTTCTTGTAACCTGTCTCCATAGATCTTGTATGATACAACAATCGTAAGACAAAATATCATAGTTACTTGACCTTGACATGGAGGACAACACCAACAACTCTACCAACAACTTAGCCAACTCTGCTAACAATAGTGGCAACAACGCCGACAACACTGCTCCGTTCATCGCCAACCCGCTGCTTGACTCCACTACTGTTACTCAGGTGATGATGCAACAAAGAACCTTTGCTGAGAAGCCGACTATATAATGTGATCAATTTATGTTTGAGATATACAACCATGTAGTTATTTTCTCAAATTTGAATAAAAAATTGGCTAGAAAAAAAAAGTGAGTTGGAAATAAATGTTCAAACTTAGCTTTTTGAATTAATTAAATGGTGGTGTGTGCGAAAGTGAAGAGTGACATCTGATTAGTAAGTAATATCCCATATTGACTATTATCATAGTTAAGAGATTTTATATGGAGCTTCATATCATTGGAAATAACAATTGTGCACATGAGAAGTGTGTGAGGTTGCTCACATCAGCGCAAATACATACAGTGCCTCGCATATGTATCGGTCAAGTGCCTTTAAACTTGGACTTGGATCTTGTCATTTGGTCATCGATAGTCTCTGTGGTTAGATTAGGCCTATTCAAGGGAGACAACGATCATCAGCCGTTTATAGGAGCTGGCATGATCGGGCAATTATGACATTGTCCACCCATGATAAACTTAAACATGTTGCTACTAACGGCTCAATTAATATTCCCTTCCTTTAGCTACTAAGATACTTCACTTTGCTAGTTGGGTTGCTCACCGTTATATGGCTTGGTTTTACTATAGTTCCTATGTAGTGGTCCACCTAACTTGCCACACCATCACATTGGTAAGATGAATGACATCCTCAGGTGGAGACATGTCCAGGTGCCTTGTACGTATAATAAAAATCCTTAATACTTCAAAACTAAAGGACACAAAAACTCCAATCGTATCCCAGATCACATTCCGTGAATCGAAAGAGGAAGCGCATAAAAAGACCACCTATTTGTTCGTTTACTAGGTTCAGCACAAAACCCAGTCGTGCTTTTGGTTTCCATTCCCATTATCATCCACCCTGATGGGGCAGGTTTTCTCATTTAGTAAGATCCAAGTTGAAGTGGCAGTGATGTGTCCATGTTAGCTCTCGCAGTGGGAATTACGACATTTCAGACCCCAAAATCAAAAGAAAGAAAGATGGAAGAAAAGAAGCTCAGTAGCAAGCCATCTCATAGCCACCCAAGTACCATAAGGAAAAGGTGAAAAGAACCCGATTTAGGGAGTGCAATAGAGAACTTCTTGCTCCAACCTTTTCTTTCTGGGTATGAGTTCCGATCAGTTGAAGTCCCCGACGGCCAGGGCTCTGAGCGTGTGCCTGTTGAAGAATGAGCTGGGGACTCATAGGCAGTGGCCTTCGTCGAATTCATCCATAGTCGCCTTTTATCTACAACTCAACAACCTCAATTTCGTCTAGCTTATTGGTGCTTCTTTGTCTACAACAATGACTTCTAATAAAATGAAAGCCATTTAACCTTTGGGTTCCTAACACTATGGATGTCAATCGAACCAATCCCTTGAGTTTCCGGCCATCCCAATCGGATTGCGGGAATTTCAGTTGGGCTAGTTCAAGTTGCAATTTTTTTCAAGTTGAACCTAACCCTAACCCGTCGGTTTTCGGGCTAGCTCATCGGACTAACAAACTAATAAATTTATGTTATATGAACAATTAATAAATATCTTATCGATATCTAAAATAATTAAAATAAAAATAAAAAAGTAAAAATATTACACAAACATAAAAATATTGAGCATCATCAAAACAAAATAAATAATATTCACGTACAATAAAATATTAAATCATAATTTTCTAATAAAAAAAGGAATGCAAAAGACAAAATATATTATTACTTAGAAATCTAAATAATCGAAATAAACTTAACATATTCAAGCTTCATTAATATTTCCATCATTATTTTCATCTTCATAATATTCACCATTTAAAAAAAATATAACATCAACTATAATATAATCAATAAATTAAATGTAATTAAGAAATTTATGGTATTTCCATCAAGATATTCATGCAGCCAGTTACATTGTACCATCAAGAGCTTGTATTTTATTTTGAAGGAGCCTATATTTGTATTTGTTCAAAACATGAGCTCCAATAGCAAACCCAGACTCTAAAATACCATTTAAATCTAACAAATAAGCGCATTTTAAATCAAACTATTCATAATATATTTACAAATTTGACCATTCAAATAATTTTATTCATAATATATTTATAGAATAAAGAATTAGGAAATAAAAAATAAAGAAATTAAATTTTTTCTTTAAAAAAAGGCTCAAACGGGCCAACCCGAACCCGTCGGGTCCAAGAGCCCAATGAGTCTAACCCGTTCAGTTCAAATTGTTTTCAGTTTCGGTTTGAATCCGCATTTTACCTTTGGATTTCCGGGTCAATTCATCAGGTTCGAGTTAAATTGATATCCCTACCTAGCACTAGTACGTGGTCTTATTCTATCACGAAGAGGACGTCCTTGACTAGACTTTTTGTTTCTAAATTTCCATAATCTTTTTGTTCATTTTCATGTGTGTCTATTTTATTTGTTTCACTTGTGATCACAAGTCATTTTAACTAACAAATTGCACATACATCAATATATAGTCGTTGATAGTATTCGAAGTTATGACGAGGACGATAATAATTTTCATCTACAAGTACATGTTTTGTAACATGTAATGTGCATGAATATATAAATACGACCGGCATTCTTTTAAACAAAGAATTTGTTTTGTAGCATTCGTGCCTCCCTTTTCATTTGTAGGGTTGTACATTTTCAAATATAAATATTATCCAAAATCTTTTGAGTGACATGCTGAGATTTGGAGATTTTATCTTATGCATATATGTCACCGAAAACGGTAAATAATAAAAGAAAATAAATGAGCTACAAACGCATCTTGGAAACTTTATGCATATATGACTCTTAGATTTTGAATGAACAAATTATCATAATGAGATAACACAAAAATCAATACATCAAGTTTCATAATATGTTTCACTCTCGAAGTGATTGAAATACCCCTTTAAAATATATTTTTATTTAACTTTATACCAGATTGTAAAAATCAGCCTAGGTGGCCGCCTTGGCTCTAAGCGCCACCTTACTAAAATACTAGTAGGTGGAGTTCTTTGTTTTTTTTTAAATAATTGGTTCCTAGACAGCTAGACGGCCGAGTGCCGCGATTCCAGTAGACTAAGTAGATTTTAAGATTTTATTTTTACGAATTTTTAAACTGTCAATTAGTTCAATGTTTGTTTTAGTAGAACTCAAACTTATTTATCATATTGCTAAAAGAAAAAAAAACTTATTCATCATAGACTTTTTCTCAGGAACATTATCATAAGCCTTTAAACCGAGAGAAATCTTATATGTTTGATTTTATATAATTTAAGCTCATATGAGAATACAAAAGTTAGGTAGTGACTCTTGGGGTCGAAACAAATTCGGCCAAATTACCCAAGACTTGAAAGCCCAAACGTGGCTCAATACTCATTCTACGATAAATGAGCGGACCAAGATTTGCTAAAGTCCAGATCGAGGTTGAAGACTTTAACTTGGTCGAGCCCAAAGTCAAGCTTTCCTGGAAATTGAGTCGAGGCGAGGTGGAACTCGAAGTCGCCGCCCCATCGAAGGGTTCAAGGACGAAGCCAGCTCGAAGCTGACTTCGAGAGGAGTGCTCCGAGCTTAGAGAACATGGGATCATGGGAAGCAGTTACCAACAGTTATCTCCAATGAACTCAAGACTCGGCACACGATCTGAAGCGCATCAACTGCACCCATTGGAGTAGCGAAAACCGCTGTAATCTTATGTATTAATGCCTCCCATTCCTTGTAAAGACTATGTTCCTGCACTCAATTTTTGTTACTCTACTTATACAAATTGTAACTTGTTAACTCTTTACGGAAAGTTTCATATATTCCATTTTCTTGAAAAATCTATCCACAATAATGGTCATTTGAATCAAAGCACTCGAACATGGATTTATTTATATAAGTTTACAATATACTTATATTATATACACTTGTTTATATTTATATCACTTTAGTTGCAGATAAAAACACTTACGCAAATTTATAATTATAACATATATTTTGAAACCTTGAAACTATAATAAATTATGAAAATAAACAAGCACATAATTGTGCCTCTAAAATAATTTGAAATATGAAAAACAATAATAAAAAAATAGGTTAACCGTCTAGGCCAGATGAGGCCACATACGCGCTAACCGAGGATTCAGCTAGCGCCTAACTATTTTTGTAACATTAATTATATATATAATACAATAAATAGTTTTTGTATAATTTTTTTTTTATTTTTCTTTTACAAAAAGAGATAGAAATGATAGTATGATGTATTGACCCCACACGCCTACGCGTGGTGGAGCAGTTCCCTTGAACACATTGTTTTGGAATAGGTCAGAAATCCAAAATCTTTTCACTTTGTTTTGCAAAAGGTTTCCATGAGGACCCTACCATTAACCTCCCTAATATTTTTCTATATTTGCTTTTTTGTTTTTTAATTATTGGAAAGATTTTGAATGAATAAGTAATTTGGCATTCTTTTGAACACAAATTATTCTTGAAAATGACTTTGTAGCTTCTATCAATGACAAATAATATGGGGAAATAAGGGGATCAAACTCGGACAAATTACTATAATTAATAAAAACAAAATGTTGTCTCTTTGGGACATCTCAATCGGTGGACACCAGAATCGGTCTTATATGCAAGGTAGCAAAGTCCGCGGATCCTGTGATGGTTCGAAAATATTCTCAGTATAGGTATTTCATCAGAAACCCCATTTGGAGTTATAGTGATAGTCTTGTAATTTGAGCTCTAGGACGGAGCAAAGATATTTCATATAAATTTAGTCCCACGACTTTCAGCTTCTATCTTAGCTTCTATCTTTGCCACTGGTGGACAACTTCTGAACACTCTCTAATTAGAGATGTGTGAGGTTCTGAACACTCTCAAAAAGTAAAAACAATAAATTTGAAATCTAAATGTCATCCCAAAAACACAATTGCGAATCAAAACCCTAGTTGCAATTTGAAACTCCAGTTCTGAATTTAATGTTTAATTAGCTAATTGTGATTCTAGTATTTCTTGATCCATAAATTTTTATGATGAGGAAAAACCTATATACATATACTAGGATAATTTATGTTTCCCTTTCCTTTTTTTTGTATCCTATGAGAGTCAAAAAGGAAAAACATGAGTGTAATCATTACATGCATGTTTGCTGATCTCTTTTTCAGCTTTAATCCTTCATGTCGTTCGAGTGTGGTTATCTCCGTTTCTATGAAAAAAATCAATTTTAAGGGTGTGAACTTAGGAAAAAAAATGATGTTTGGTTAGAAAAATTCCAAGATCAAAATATGTAAGTGAAGATTCAACATTTGTAAACAATATACCACCTTTTTAAAGATATGTTTCGTACTAATTTGTTTTCCAAAAATAACAAGAATTGTAGATCTCCATTTGCTCATTAGATGGAGAGACAATAAATAAATGAATGCGATTATAGATTTGTATTCTTTTATAAATCGCATCCCATATGTGAACAAAGATCACATGGCAACCATTAACCATAGTTTTTGGATGGAATAGATCTTGACACGTGGACAATGGAATAAGTTTCAATTTTTCGTTGACGGATCTATTTGTAATTATGGATTACAGAATATATATACTAGCATGGAGAAAATTACGCTACATGATTCTGTGGAGAGAGATATCAGCGAACATTTTTCCTAATTTGTGCGTATATATTTTGGACGATATATCAACATGTATTGTAATTCAAAGGCTCGTACATTATTAAACTTATGATTAATTATTTATTATTGTTACATGATATGGTAAGATAATATAAGAAGATGTGTCCCTTAAACTTCCTATTGTAGAGATCAAGATGTAAGGATGTTTTGACTTTAAAATACTTCAAATTTTGCAATATCAGGCTTCTTGAACTTCATATATCGTATCATCGCTTTAATTCTTCATGTTTTTATGTTGATTTGAAGCATTGATCTAGTTTAGAAATGATCTATATGTGATAAACAAATGTTAAGACAAGTGTACTCTTATGCTGATATGTGAAGATATATTACTACTGAGTTGACCATCGAGGTCAGAGTGGGAGGCCTCCCTTTTAGTTCACAATGCAAATAAGCAAAAGTATTCCGAACTATAGTGATGTGGTGGTGTTTTGTGTGTTGAGGTCTGATGACAATAAAAACCTTGTGTGTCACTATGACGGATAACATGATATATTAATCTATCAATGTATATCTTCGGTGATGTATTCACCGAGTACTTTGTACTCAATCATGTATGTATTTCTAAACTTACATGTTGATGTGCTTATTGGAATTTGGATGGATTTGAGCAGTCACGAGATAATGACGATTTTAAAGCTCTAAGGTGCATATCTTCATATATGCATTTCAACTACGTCTTTTTCCACTTCCATTGCCAAAAGATGATTTAATTCTCGATCCAGGATCTGAAACATCTTCGAAATTCTCAATACAAAATCAAAAAGATCATCAAATACTAATCCGAGGATCAAATGAGGTCTTGGATTGAGAATTTAGTCATTTTTCAGGTCCTAGATTGGAAATTCATCTTTTGGATCCTACATGACTAAATTATATTTGAGGTCAGATGTTGGCAATACTCCTTCAATAAACTTACTTAGCTACAAGAAAATTTTTAGAAGCATAATGAAATGTTTTCATTTCTAATGCACATGTAATATGGCCATACCGTAGCATGACAAAAAAGAAAAAAAAAAAAAAGCAAAACATTGTACAACGCAACAAAAACTTATTTTTCGGAAAAACGTATTTTGAAGTTTACTTCTTGGTTTAGCTCACAATTTACGACATGAATGATTTTCGAAATTCTAAATACAAAATTTAAAAAATCATCAAATTCTCAATCTAGAACTTCATGAGGTTCTAATTTAAGAATTTGGGAATCTTTCAGGTCCTGAATTATTAGGTATATGTTTTGAGTGACGGCAAAGAACCCTTAGAATTAGTTTGATCCAATTATTTTATGTAACTTATGTAATAGTTTAAGAACTCCGTAATAGTTTAGTCAAGAAGGTCGAAGAATTGAAGAGTTCAAGACTAAATGATCATACTATAGGGAGAACCAGAACTAAAGTAAAAGACAGCTCTAAAGGATCAAGAATTGTCCCAGTTAAGCAATTCTGAGGTAACCAGAACTGAGGTCAAAGACTTAGTGCTGCGGATTCAAAATCATCAATTTCAGGGGGAAACTGATCCAATTCTGAGATGAAGTAAGCTGATAGTTTCGAGGAAAAATTGACTCAATTATGAGAACATCCAGCTAATAGTTTCAGGGGGAAACTGAGTTAGCCAATTGACCAGTTCGTAGGAAAGAAACTGGGAAAAGAAAGCTGACAAGAGGAACAAGTGAACTTTGTTTTGAGAATATCCTCGATTATGACATTCTTCAGAGTGACATAATAAGGATTAGATCAGCTAATTCTAGTCAGCAAATCCTACGTGTAAAGGGAAAGAACTGTTGACCAAAGGAAAGAAAAAAGCCAAGCCGCAGACACAAAAAAGCCTGAAAATGGACTGTTATGGAGAAGTACCACTGAATTTATGGAGAAGACTATAAATATTAAGAGTCGAATATGAAGAGAGCTTTCCAACCAACCCTCTGAAATCTGTAGAGCTACATCGAGCTATCCAACCAAGCAGATTTCATTAATAACCAGATTCTACCTCAGGAAAATCTCAGAACCCCCATCCAGACCAAGTCCAAGAAAACCTTAATCTTGTTCCTGAAGAGAACTAAAATCTTCAACCTGCCAAGGACATGGAGCAAAGGTTAGGAGGTTAGTAGTTTCGTTCTACGCAGTGCCTGAGTTCTCATGCGGTGAAAACGAAGACAGAGAAGATCAGCTTTCTGTAATCCATGTTAAATCACCGAAAACTTTAAGTTGATAGTGGAATCCCTTCAATTGAAGAAGGAAGAGAGGACACAAGTTGTGTCTCCGAACCTCCATAAAAATCTTGTGTCAGTTTTGTCACTTTTAGTTTTTACACTTCTTATTTAATTGAAAACTGAACTTATACAAACTGAACTTATTTAATTGAAAATTGATCATTAATATTGTCAGTTCAGCTCACTCAAGTCAGCCGACTTATACAAATTGTCGGAGAATTCGATCTCTCATTTTTAAGCTTTAAGTTCATTCTCAACTGAACCTGAAAACTTGTTAGCTCAGCTGATTCGTATATCTATGGAAGGTCGCTTTCTATAGTTACAACCATAATCTTTGTATAAATATCCTATGCTAATCAAATCATATTATCGAAACGTTGAATTTTATTTTTAATGTACTAGTTTTAAAGGGTAGTTCCCTACATTTATATTAATATATAAATCTACATCCAGTTCTATTAATATATAAATTTACATCCAATTCCATTAATATATAAAACAAACAATATCTTTATAAGCTTTGATTTGTTTACCTATTACCAGGAGTAGTTGCATTTTAATTCATATCTTTTATCCATTTCTGATATAATAATAGAATTGAAAGAACTTTTAGCATTAGGTTTTGATACATTAATTAGTTCATTATGAATTATGAAATAACCAAGGCCTTTTATATGAATTCGTCTTGATTCTAAGAAATAGTGATTTATAAATTATAAACCAAAAAGATAGAATCAGATACCTCGTTATGATGACAGGTTTATGGAAAAAATGTAACTGCATCAATATGAAACCAGATCTTTAATCTAAAAAAAAACTATCAATTTAGGATATGACTAATTGAAAGTATCACTTTAAGATTAAAAAAAATAATGTATTTGGAATCTTTTGAAATTTAATTGATAATTATTAAATGAAGTTGTACTAAACAAATAAAATAAAAATAGCTAAAAGATAAGCAGAATTGAGATGCATAATTTTCAAGACTTGGACTGATCGCTTTGATTCACCATTTGCTCTTTTTATAACTTAAATTGATAATTTTAATCTTTCTGTTGATAACTATCCTTCAGTTTGAATTATAAATGGACAAAACTCCTTTCGAAATATATTAAGAGAAAAATATATAAAAAAAATTATTTTCTACATGTATCACGTGTTTAAACTTTAAATGCTTTCACATCAAAAATGTTAAACATAAATCCCAAAGTTCATACAGATGGTTTTTTTTACTTTTCCTTTAGTATTAGTCTTACTCGTTAAATCAATTTGTATTAAAACATAAATTAGAGAGACTAATTTACAGGACCGGTGCTGATAAAATGGGACCTTAGAGTGAAAAAAAATTCAAGCTCCTAAATTTTTGTAATTATCGAGACGCATGACATTCTAAAAATTACAATTCACAATATCTAAGTCAGTAACACAAATTTATTGCCGTACTCCAGCATATGTAATTATGAATATTTAATATAATTTACATTTAATTATTTCAGATTTATATTTTAATAATACATTCAATGGTCATTTGAACTCCACGTTCTCCAATGAATATTAGCATATCTTTTCATCAACAAATCTTTCCATGAAATTACTTTTCAACATCTTGTTGTGGCGCATATCAGTTTTCAGTTTTTGAGATCTTACATTTAAGAAATCTCCTTTCGTTTTTTCACATGGAAATATACCAGCTTAATCCAACAATTTTCTTTAAAATGCTTAAAAACTACTTTTACAAAAAAA
>AYJT01121981.1:0-10855 GCA_001278415.1 Ocimum tenuiflorum
CTTCTCAATATTAGATATGATACTTTGCATATTTAAATAACATCCCTCAAATTTAAAATAAATAAAACTATTATTATTATTAGTAGTAGGAGGAGGAGGAGGTTAAACTTTGAACCTTCCAACCGCACCCTGAACGTCAGCCGAATAATGATCTCCTCCGCGTCTTTTTGCTCGGATTTTCAAAACCGGAGAAAACCACAAAAGTAATTAAGGGATTTGAAACCCTTAGCCTCTGGAGGATTTTCTTTTGGGGGGTTTAACTTTTGGAGTAACTTTTTGAAGTTGTGAAAAATTTACAAAAGTGTCGATGATATTTTTTTGGCATTTGATTTAACAATTTTGTTCGGTGCATATGCAGCACGACCTTGCTTAGCATTTTATATAACTACATTGTACACTCGCGGCATAGTTAAATAGTTAAATGATCAAACTTAAAAGTTAAAAGATGTTTATCAACTAGAACAACTTGACAAATTAAACATATGAAACACATGATAATAAATATTCCAGAGATGGATTTCAATGGATCATAACAGAAATAAGAATGGAAATATGTTAATAAGTATGCCTTATATAGAACAATCACAAAAGAAGTTTAAATTTATCTCAAAACTAATAAACCATGGATCACAAGTTAAAATGAATATTTTAATCAAATCACTAGCATGCAACTCCTTAAAGTTTCTAACACCTATTGTTCTCCCAAATATCTTAAACATCTCATATTTTATTGAATTATTATGTTCCTTCATCTCTCGGTTTTACTAATTTCATTAACCCTTCTCTCTCAATGATGATTAACTAATCAAATCATGTACAATAATTGGCCAGGCAATTAACTAAATATTTATGACAAGAATAAGATCAGTATTGAAATCCAATATATAAGCTAGAACATTGAATCTATCTAACCCTAGAATGTGGGGTTCTAGCCATAAGGAAAACAAAAACAATATTACAATGTTTATAGTCGAATAATAAAATGTTCGAATTCTGGAACCATTGGTCTTAAAGTCTCCAGTCCTTCAAGATTTGTATTTCATCCATAGTATCTTCGTTTTATACATATCTACTCAAAATTAGGGTTGAATTGGAGTGAGAAAAGAAAAGAAAGAATCAATTTTGTGCCGCATAGATGATGCAGTGGCTGTGCATAACCTCAAAACAGATTGATTAAAAAGGAAAGACTCAAATTTATGTGGCATTGCATTGTTCTTCTTCTTTGAAAATTTTATGGAGTCCTTGAGGGGCCTTGCAATATCGATTCTCTGGATGAAGAGTTTTTCTTTTTTTCTTTTTCTTTTTGCACGATTGTTTGTTCTTTGCATGGGGCATGCAGTTTCACCTACAAGCTTTATGTCTTGCTTGCCTTGCATCTCTTGTGTTCAAAACGCCATTTACTAATAAATCACTTGCTAAATCATACTTTTCTTTCTTGTACCAACTCATTCGGGAGATCAGGCGCCTGACAATCTAGGCCATCATCGAATATGAATAATCTATTTAATATATAATGATCAATTTATATGTGATCTTTACACTTTGTGTTGTGTAAATTACATTGATGACTTACAATATCATATTGTCCATCTTTGAAAGACATCGGTTGAGATCCCCTGTTACATGATGTAGTTCTATATTGTGTTATAATACCTGCATGATTGATACGTAAACTAATTAAGGGAGAAAAATTATGATTAGATCTTTCTTTTTTAAGAATATATTTTACATTCATTAATTAGTACACGTGTCAATCGTCTAGATGGTGTAGAAAAATATGTAATACCATAGTGTAAGAGAGGATCTCAACCATAAAGACACTATCCAAGTTTTGTTGTAATGTTTAAAGTATCTAATTTGCAATTAATGAAAAATTGTGATACAGTTTCATTATTAACCCTTCTTGAGATGAAAACTTAGATTTTCCTCGCTGGGTATTACTTGCATGAGGCAGATAGGTTTTGACTTTAATTAGTTTGGCAACAGTATATATTATATATCTAATTTGTATATAACAGAGTTCAAAACTCTGGATTTCTCTTCAATTAAATAGTGTCAAATTTAAACTGGACTCATTTAGGTTAATGAGGAATTTTGGTTTTGCAGTAGACCATGATCGAGTGGGACTTTAGGATTTGGGCACATAATATATACTTTCACCAACTATCCAATAATACCATGTGAATTACAAAACTTCTTATAAATCAAGTATAATCACAATAACTGTAAAAAAAAAGTATAACCACAATAAGAAAATAAAGCACAACATAATTGAACTAAGATATCAATTATATTTGAATGGTTGATTTTTATAATAAACATGTCACTCCCTCACTCTCTTGTCGACTTATAAAACATTAAATGAGTCACTTGGATGCAAATTAACAAGGATAATTCTTACATAGATACGTATACACTACTCGCTTATCTCATATCAAGTGTGGATTTTATCCATAATATCGATCGACTAAAATTATATTTCATATAAATTATGTGGACAATGCATACACACCCGACACCTGTGTAATAATTCCTATGTCAACACCTCATACCTTTGATTCCTCAACGCTGTCGACATTAGACAATGATGAGTCACATGGTCAGCACCCATGAAACTCCCATCTCCCTCTCATTTTCAGGCTACAAAGGTGGCCGAAAAGTTGGAATTTTATCGTGCAATTTGGCAAGTGTTCAACAAATAATTTCAGTTCCATATATAATTTTCAAAAAATCTTGATTTGGGAAAACAAAAATATATTAGAAAAAATAAATTACCAAAGCCGTGGATTTCCTCAAATAAATAAATAAATAAAGTAAGAAAGTGAGACGAGGCATAATTACAACTTTTTGAAAGTTTAGGGATCAGGACCGATTCAAAATTATTATCTGGTCCAAAAAATAAATCAACACAAATTATATCCAAGCTATCAAATATTAATAATTTTATTCAGAAAAGATGTACTTAAATTATACCAAATAATTTAACCTTAATCATTTTCATATATAAAAAATCTGACTGGATGTTGCTGGGCTGACTTTGAAACTTAAAAAAATTAAAATAAAAAATTGTCATTTGCAAATTAAAAAAAAAAATCTGCATTTTACACTTGAAGTGTATATTTTTCGTATACTAGGCTGAAAAATGATGTTATATAAAGGTATGTATTGTTAAAGTTATACATGAAATGGGGTTACATTAAACAAAAGGAAGACAAAGTAAGATTTTAAAATCATTTTAGAAAGTAAAACCTGGAAATGAGATATTGGAAAGTTCTATGTGAAACATGACCTAACTTATGAACCCCTTTGAGCTTTCAAGCTTTTCTTTTTTTATTTATTATTATTTTTTTTGTTTTGTCACGGGTGGTACTTTTTGGTGCGATAACGTTTTAAATAATAAATAGGCTGTTTTATTTCTTTACGAGGGACAGTTATTTAAAGGAATATAATCACGATAAGAACTTGCATAAGAAAATAATCATAACAGACACACATAGTAACATAGTTGGATATAATGCCATCATTCTGAATGCAATAAATTAAACCAATAATGAATGCGATAAATTAAACCAATAATTTTGTGAATGGTTGTTGATTATCATAATTGTAAATAAAAGAGTTGTAGAAGTAGATGATTGTTGTTGTTGTTTTTCCTTTTCTATGCGTAAGTAGAGATGTAAATCAAGCCAATTCATAGGGTTTGAAGCAAACTGATTGGGTTGTTAGCTATTTCAATCCAGGTTGCAGATTGAAATTTTTTTGGATTAAAAATTCTTAACCCTAACCCTAATCCTCCGATTTTTGGATTAGCTTGTTGGGCTAAAAAAATTTAAAAATTGATTTTTTCTGAGTACAACAAATTCGATGATTCTCCAGGATGTAACCATTTTTTACGAATTGAGTAAACAAATTTGTATGTATTTTTTCGATTTGCGTAATTATTTAAGAAATAAAATATCAATAATATTATACTCCGTGAGTAATTTTTAAAAATATAACAAAAATTTTAGATAAATGTAGAAATTATACAAAATTAGTCAAGTATAAAATGAGTTTGTTTTTTAAGCAATAAATCGACAGGTGGTGTTTCGACGGTAGAAATCCAATGGATATCGAATGTAAAATGAGTGGAAAGCAACGCCCAAAGTGATCCCAAGTAACCCTTGAGATCGATTTTCAATTGTTTGGTTACGAGTACTCATCCAATAGTAGCGAGGATTGAATATTTATGGATAATGATTGGTGGAATTGGACGAAAGATGACAAAACCTGATGCTCATCTGAATCTCTTGTTTTCATCTGTGAATTCATAGACGATTCTGGTTAATTAAAAGCGAATTCGCCAACTTGCTAAAATCACATGCCATAAAGTGATTTTTGGGCCTGAACTCGGAAATTGAAATAGCAATCAACTCCTCCACTTCACCAAAACTTTACCTTTTTAGTCCCTAATGTTGTTACTTTAGCCCCTAATAAAGTTTAATTTATTGTACTTTTTACAATATAGATAAATTATACTTGTGTATCACAATCGACTTGATTTGAATTTGTGATGCTCAACGTACGATCGATCTGGATCATCTGTTACACAATGCTGTTATACATTGTGTTATATTGTTTGGATTACTGACAAGAGTATAATCAATGGGAGATAAATCACGTCTCTAATAAAAAAAATTCTACAATAATTAATCTCCCTTTATTGATACACTTGTCAATAATTCAATAAATATAACACAATATGTAACACCATTGTGTAACAGGGAATTCGGGGTCAACCACGATATATTACATTCAGTACCGTTGTGAATACATGTATTACTATTAATTACGATTACACAATTTTTAACCTACTTATTACCAATTATGATTCCATATTCACATTTTTTCATCATTAAATAAAAAGTTGTTCCTCTTACATATTATTACTATAAGCTTTGTTTTCGTATTAATGATTACATAATTTCATAAGCGAGTATGCTTTTTTTTAGAAAAGAGAAAAGTTATATATCCTTTATTGAGGGAAACTGTATATGCTTTAGAATGCGTACAGGACTCCAATTATGGCGATAAAATACAAATTACTAAAGACAACTTTAATCGGTAACTCGTCATTAATATAATTCTAGTGACCTTTTAGTTTAGAGTCATAATGAGTTCTAAGAAGCTAGTTTTTGAGCAATCATTGGGGTTCCATATGCTTTAATTTATTCTGCATGCATCTTGCCGTGTTCATCGATTATGCATCTGAAAAGTTAATATTACTCTTAATGAAGTAATTTATCATATAATTTGTTCTCTCAATAAATATTGCATCCTATACTGACATGTGGCCAGAAATATTTTTTTTCACTCACGCAAAAAAACATGTTGCACTTGCACAGAAAACATCACCACAATTTACACCTACACATGCAAAGACTGTCCTACACTCTCCTCTTCTACCCATGATGATCGCCAAATATTCAGCATTATATTATTAGAACCACTCTTTTTTTCTTTTCTTTTTTTTTTTCAGTTCTGAGATTGTATACTGTCTCAACGAAAACACAACATATATACTTATTATTTCAAAACCAACAAAATCCTTTAGCAGGACATGAGCCTAGTCTTAAAACAAGTTTTCTTTTTTTATTGCAACTCTATAAATCATTTAGAACAAAATAGTCCAAATATAAGATAAAATAATCAATAAGCAAATGATTAATGTTGTAAGTGATCCATTAATTTTGTGACTAAAATTGCAATTTTTTGATATTGGTGCAAAAGTAAATATTTGAGACCAAAATCAAAGAGGATTGTATCATATTGGGTCAAATTTACAATCACTCTGTGTAAAATAGATTTGTAGAAGAGAATTCGGACCGAGATCATTCCCATTACTATCGATGCATATGAAATGTTGAAAGACTAGAAGAGAAGAAAGAGGTAGTGTATGTTGGTCTTGAAATAGTGGGAAAGCGGAGAATCATGCACAGTTCAAATAATACCCAACAACAAAAAGTTGAAAAGTTCAGGGAAACAAGAACAAAAAAGGAGTTGCTGTTCTTAATATCCTGAAAATCCGGTTACATGATATCTTGTCGGTTAGTTTAATTAGACTTAATTAACTTCACTATAATTGCATCAATTAATAGCTAGCCTTTGGTAATGATATATATTATTATTATTATTATTATTATTCTTTTTTTTTAGGAAAGGTAATGATATTAGTAATGGTCTCGCATTTTAGTAATCCCAAGTGGGAAATTGATGTTTGATAAATCACGAATAGGTAATCTACCAATCTATCATTTCATATAATCACATTTTTTGTTGTGTAGGACGGTGAGAATACACTGATAGATAATTAAGATCACTATGATTAGAGAGGTTGGAACTTATCATGAGCAGAATAAGAAGGAAAAAGATACCACAATTAAGATTTGCATTAAAAAATACACATTTATTTACTTATTTATTCATTTATTTATTTTCGTGTGCAAAAAATTTTGCGAAAATATATCTATCAAGAACATCAGGATCATGGAGTAAAAAGGTGAGTTAATATTGTCAATATTTCATTATGTATGTATCCATAAATAATTTATATGAGCTATATCATGTACTTTATCTCACCATATATGATTTTAAATGCAACACGCAGTATTAATATGAAACATAATATCAGACTATATATGATGTGAAGCAAGAAAATCAAAGATATATATGGAATGCACTTAATTACCGCGACATATTGCCAACTCTTGCCCAAATGAAATAAAAGATGAAATTGCTTTAAAAGATGTCATAAAAAGATAACATCAATTAGGTGAAAGAAGTCGATTCATGCATCATAGTAGCAATTAATTAGTGCTTATTGCGCTAATTCTTCTCTCAAGTTGATGTAATTATCATTTCTACGATTTTAGGCTCCTCTAGTATTCATAAATAATATAAGAAAATAAAAGAATAATAAAGGTTAAGAAAAAGTTGTGAACAGAAATCCAGGTAGCAGTATTTTTATTCTCTAAAAAAAATTCAACATTTTGGGCTCCATTATCTCTAACCATTTTCCCTCTGTATGTATGATTTTTCTTGTTTAACCTCTAACACGATTGACTGACTGCTGGGGACCCAAAAAGTCAATTGTATTTTGGAGTTGCAATAGTGGGTAAAATTCCATAATAGCTACTCCTACCAAAAAATTCAAGAACTTCTCTTGTTCTAATTAGTTATATTTATTTTATTCAACTTTATTCAGTTAAGGGTCGTTATATATCTCAGATCGCCAAAAAAAACTAATGTTTAATAATATAGATTAAAGGTGATATATAATATATAATTCTCTATGTTTTTTTTTCTGATAAAATGTGATATATAATTCTTTAGAAATCCAAATTAACCACTTAATGCTGAACTCGTTGTATTATATCGTTGGAAATTTACATACCTCGTGGACCCGGTGGGATGTTATATCTTGTGCGTTTATTATTACTGATTTAGGTTTTATTGAGAAGTTTAAGATATATAGGAGCATTTAATACATCATTCACATTTCACTCACAATATAATATTGTAATAATAAAATATTATGATATGAGTGGTAACAGTAGAACATAATCATGTATTTTAGAACTTTTCCGTTTTATCGATGGAAATCTTAATTGACGTGATAAACGGGAGTATAGAAAATGGAGAGGAAGAGAAAAATAAAATAGTTTATTTGAGTTGGCGTATGTTAATTAGATTATTCTTGGATTCTCTTCATCCAGTTAGACCGATAGTTGCAGGTCATTTTCTTCAACCCCACCACCACTCCCTCTCTCTCTTAATTCTCTGGGTAATTACTCAGAACTGGGGGTTGGGAATATTTCTTTTGTGTAATTGGTGAATTAGAAATACTTTTCTCATAAGAATTATTATTTTGAGCTATTTTTTTAGATTTAGCATATTTTATATTCATCTCCAATAGTTATATTGTTGAGGATAAAATTTCACTAGATTCAAAAGTCCGTAACTTGAAGGTCCAATCAAAGTTTACACCAAAAGTCCGAAACTTGAAGGTCCAACCAAAGTTTATGGCCCAATAAGTAGACTTAACGAACAATTCCAAGAGCCCAAGGCCCAACGAACCGCTAGGAATGAAGCCAGGTCGCAGAAGCCAAACCAGGACGGACTAAGAACACAATAACTCGAGCTCGAAGCTACCCTTCGAAGAGCCGAAGACAAGGATCACTTCCATGCTAAGGAAGTCCAGCCTAAGGTTGATTCCCCACTACCCACGAAGCGGTTATGCAGTTAGCAAAAATGCGGACCACGCACATCGGTTACCAACAACTGGTACCATATGTCCTTAGCCAGGCACACGACCCCGGGAGCGGTTACGCCCATGTTAGGAGTAGTGGAAATTGATGTACTTTGCCTATAAATACTTCGATTCTATTCTTTATAACACACATGTTAACGTATAGACTTCTACTGATACTTGTATTCTCGCGATTCTAGCAATAAAAAACTCTCAGCTTGATTGTTGCTTCACGACTCTCATCTCACATCATCATTCGCTCATCACTTTCCGTTTCCTACGAATAGTTCGGATTATATCTTATTTCACGAAAAATTCACCCAGAACAGTTATTAATTTTTCTTAGTACTATCTTTATTCCTTTTCTGCAGGACTTTTTCTTTCTCTTTATTCATGAGTACGTACCACAACTTCCCTCAAAATTAGGATCATGAAATCCCCTAATGATTCGAATGAGGACAGGGATTTGATAGGGTGTCATGCGCAATGCTACATATCTAGTTAATTAGGGCACATAAAGCTAATTGAATGATCATATATTAGTAGTTGTTTTTGCGGCCAACGTGAATCTTTAACATTACACTATAACAGTGTGCTCATTCATGGAATCAAATAATGCTTTCGATGCCGTATTCAAACAAACGAGCTACTCCCTTTCTTCCATTTCTTGAATGCATGTTCGATTTTCTTCCTCTTCCTTCCTTCATTTTGAATTTTGAGCTTAAAAATAACTTCCAGACCCTCCCAATTAGGATCTTTAGACACAATTATTTGATAGGTGCCGTGCGCAATGCTACATTCAGATTGGGATACGATACTGGATTATCATATATATATTGATAGTGTATTCTTGGTGGCCCGATCTTACATGTGGACTTTTTTTTTCACAACATTACAATAAACTTCACCTTAATGTCCTCACATATACTTCGATTGCGTAATGTTAAAAGTCCACAGTGTACCCTACTATAATGGGCAACGCCCTCTAGTGCTTGTAAATTTTGTAACTCAACTCAAATTTAAATAAGATTCTATAGAGAAAGTACTGAAAATTTACCCCTTTCATCTTTATTTTCTATGTTATATATACTTGATTCCATATTACCAAAAAAATCATACATTCTATAATATTATTATTTTATTAATGCGTCAAGTAGTATACTATGAAGAATGTATTGATAAAGAATAAATTAAATTGGAGACTGAAACATAAAATAAAAAATACAATATTAATTTGTCGTGCGGAGACGAGTCGAGAAATGTAACACACACGCGCACACACGAAAATGAGGAAAAAGGTTTTAAAAAGGACGAACGACCAAGTAATATTGAAAATCAATATTTGGTTCATGGTTTCCCACACAAAGTCCAAGCACAATAATCCCATCTTAGGACAGAATTGAAAAGGATTCTCTTCTACTATCATGGCCACAAAATGTTCAAGAATATAAATTTGTGCCTCGATACTCCAAATTTCATTGAATGGCTCAAGCCATCTTCCTCTCCATCAACATCATCATCTTCTTCTTCAACTCACCATCACTCCAAAACCCCAATGAGTTTCTTGAAATTCCCTCTCTTCTACCAGCAACAGCACTACGAAACAATCCAATGTTTGCCTCTTCTTAGCAGGTTCACAGAGAAAAGGGATGTGAAAGAAGAGGGAGAGAACAGAGCCGAAAAGACCGAGAATGTCACGGTGGCTTTGCACATAGGGTTGCCTGACATAGGAGAGATCGATGTTGATCGTGACAAGAGAAAACGATACGGTTTCAAGGAGGAGGACGATGATGACGATGGGGAAGAGGAGTATATGAAGAAGAAGATGAAGAATTCTTCTTCTAATGGATGCAGTTTCAATGGTGAGAGGAGATTTTGGATTCCGACTCCAGCGCAGATTCTTGTTGGGCCCATGCAATTTTCTTGCGACATATGCAGCAAGACCTTCAATAGATACAATAACATGCAGGTCAGTCGATTAAATATGGAGGGCAAGATTATATTCTTGTGTATATATACCATGTGTTCAAATACACATAATTGGTGCATGCAACTTAAAAAAAAATGGTGCATGTAAGTTAACTCTTTATAACCAATCCATGAATTTGAATCTTCGCGCTCTTTAAAAAAATCACATATATTTTGTGCGCATACTCGAAAATTATTGAATTATGATATAAATCCATATTTATTTGAATTAACGACGTAGAAACATAAAATAATTAATCTCCTTGATGATTTACCCGGTTTTTAATATGTAAATTTGCCTTGAAAGAGTCATTTTTAAATTATAATCAGCTTTAGGATACCATGATCTCCATTTAATTGTACAAATGTAGGTATAATAATGTTCTTTAAGGTGGATAGAATGAATTAGTATTAAACACCTTTTATGTGTACATACGAACCTTTGTTCTTGGGCTAATTCCATGATTAAAAGGTGGAAAAAGGAAACCGTCTGGATCCCTTGTTACATAATTGTGTTATATTTGTTTGGATTATTGACATTTGTACAAATTAATGGAAAACATTCATGTTCATAATAAGGAAAGATTTTGTCTTAATTTA
>AYJT01121982.1:0-10908 GCA_001278415.1 Ocimum tenuiflorum
GTGTCGTTGGGTTGAATTGTTTCTGGATAAATTATTGAGCTTCTGGCTAAAGATGAAACTAGTGATTTGGGGTTTCTGGCGCCGATAGTGCAGTTGGTATGAGTTGGCTAGTGAGTTAATTGCAGAAAAATTATTGTGTTAATAACTAGCCCTTAATTATTCGGTTTTGTTGTCCGTGCATGTTACATGCAACTGAGTGGATGCTTAGAAATGAATGTATCTTGTGGAGAATCCTTGTTGATTGTAGGTGCATATTGGTGTACAGTGCATTTTATTTGATAATGAGGAAGTTGAAACTTAACATAATCAGGATTGGTGCAGCGACTATGTCAGGATTACATGCACTATAGACTTGATCAATTCATGCTGCCGCCGCAGTTTGAGTATTTGATCATTGTAATGAACTTATTAATGAATTGGAGCATCCACGGTTTGTTTATTGAAGAGTTTCTGAAACAATGCAATTTTCTCATGATGATTGTTGCTAGGTATTTCTCATTCTCAGTTAACTAATTAATTGGTCGTTTCATTTGGCTTCGGTAGTCGCCGAGTTACTGCAGGAGCTTCTGCATCCGGTGAATATACATACGACACCTCCTTAGTTACCTTGCATTCATATCTTGGTGGTAAGCTGCAACTCTTCCTTTTCATGATTTTCAGACATTTTACTTGAAAGGAATATCAGATGCTATATCACTGACTCACTAATTACTGCATGTCAGATGTCGAAGACACCCACAGTAGGCTGGCATTTTTGGATGGTGGCGCAGTGCTGACGCTTCCGCTATTTTATCTTGAAGGTGCTTTGTTCAATGCAAAATGTATTATTTTTTATAGTGTTCCGGTATTTTGTTATTGGCTTTATGCAGCAATAGTTGGATGTTAAAGTCTGCTGGAATGTTTGGTGAATAATTAGTGAACCAGAGGGTCACCTCCTTTAATTCTGTAACTAAGACCATCACTTTGCTGATCAAGAACTGTATATGTGTTCCATTTTCTGTTATCACAGATGACTTCCATCTCAGAGAGTCGAGAGCACATATTTGCATGTGGATGCATTAAGCATACACAACACTGATAGACACTTCTATATGTTTAGTTTCTTCATTAATATATCCCTCTTTTTTCTTGGCAGGCGTTGTTTTATTTCCAGAGGCAACACTACCCCTTAGAGTAGTTTATCCTAATTTCATAGCTGGTGTTGAGAGAGCAATGGGACAAGTTGATGCTCGTTATACAATTGGCGTGGTATGTGCATTTTATGTGTCCTCCCTATGCATTCATGCTTATTTCTTTTTTCTTTTATAGTATGCGGAATTTTTTATTTATTCTGTGCTTGGCTTTCAGCTTCATGTTTATAGGGATACCAATAATCTCAGGGTCGTCAGGCTTTCAACAACTGGAACTACTGCAGAGGTGAAGATTTAAACCTTTGGTTTACCATTATATTTGTGAATTTCGTGTTTCTGGTATGTTATCGACCTGAGTTACTGCAGAGGTAAAGACTGAAACCTTTGGTTTGCCAACCTGAGTTGCTGTGCAACATAGGCAAACGATTTCTTATATCAGTTTACGAAAAGTGCAGAGCCTTGGGCTCTACTTTATTTGTTAATTGTGTCTTGTGAATAACTCATTATCTTTATAACAGATTCGACAATATAGGAGACTGGAAGATGGTTCTGTAAATATTGTTGCCCGTGGACAGCAGCGCTTTCGCTTGAAGCGTCGTTGGATTAATGAAGGAGGATCGGTAAGTACTAAAAGTTATTAAGTGATTCTTGTATCTTGGTCTTCTTGCTGTTAAGGTGCTTTTGTAATTGTTGCTTTCAAACAGCATTGTGGAGAGGTTCATATCATTCAGGAAGATGTGCCATTAAGAGCTCCGCGGGAAGCTGTTGGTAAACTGGCTCCATTAAGAAATTCTAAGGCCAATAGTGTTTCATCTTTTAATCACAGCTGCAAGGAAGGAAACGACTCTGATGTAATGTCAGAGGGAAGTTTCGAAAGTGAACTTTCATCCGCAGAAAGAAGGCTGCACCATTATGCTCTTGTCTCTTCACGTAGTTCTGAGATATATGACGAGTCCATTAGTAGTGATGATGAAAGATCTGAGCGATATTATGAATGCCAACCAGAAATGTCTCCTTTAGACAATTGTACAAGTCAAGGGCATCTAGGACCCAGCAAACAGAATGCTGATGACAGTCCTGGAGTTGGGAAGAGGCCGTTTTCTTATATGCAACCTTCTGATAAGGTAGGATGTGGAAAGCATTCCATAGCCCAACTTCGTGATGTTTCAAGAGCTTTCTGGCCTGGGTGGGTCTACCGCATGTATGACTCCTATGTACTCGCAAGAAAGGCAGCAGGTAAAGTGGTGTTGTTTTTCGGTTTATGCAGTTTTTGTCACTCATCATGCTTGTTCATTCTCTTTCATAACTACTTATTTTCTTCAGTTGTTAGTATGAAGTGCATTTATGCACATGCAATAGCAATAGGAAGCGTCTACCACCTTGGGGTGGTGCAGTGGGTAAGCACGTTTCCCATGATCTTAAAGGTGAAGAATTTAATGTTATTTTGGGGACATCCATGGTGGGGTTTACTGTAACATTGTACTTAATTTTAAAAAAAAAAAATAGCAATTGGAAGCAGAATTCATACTTTGTTCTATTCTTTTTTTTTTAATTATGTATAATATTACAGTAAACTTACCCTGATGTCCCCGCATAAAACTCGAACCCTTGACTTTTAAGATCATGAGAAAGGTGTTTATCCACTTGCACCCCGAGGTGGTAGACTTGTTCTATCCTTGAAATCTATATGTGGCACTTGTATACTATTATCTGGGGCATTAGAGGTTACTTTTTATTGGTTCGAGAAAATTACACCTTTAAAGGATCAACTTGATAATGGTGACACTGAATTTAGTTTGAGAAATGTTTTGTGTTGTAATATTTGCAGATCGGTGGAAACAGGTTGTCAAAGCCCCAAATATGGACAGTTTTGTGACAAAACCAGATCTTCTTTCATTTCATATTGCTAGTAAAATTCCAATATCTGATACAGCGAGGCAAGAACTCCTGGAGATTGATGGAACATCTTACAGATTACGCAAAGAGATTGAGTTGCTCGAAAGTTTTGATAAAATTCGTTGTAGAACTTGTCAGGTAATTGACGGTAGTACGCCAAAATATTTGTGTTGATACACGTACATTTTTAGGTCCTTGTTTTCGTCTAAGATGAGAATTTTTTGTATGCTGTGCTCTGGGTAGACTCTCATCGCAAAGAGAAGTGACATGTTAGTGATGTCTAGCGATGGTCCTCTTGGTGCTTATGCTAATCCACATGGTCATGTGCACGAGGTGATGACTTTCACCAAGACATCTGGAATTGCTGTTACAGGGCCTCCCGTAAAAGAATACAGCTGGTTTCCAGGGTAAATTTCCATTTTATTATAAGCAATGTGATACCTCCTCATTTGAAGAATGTGTTTTAGTTTTCTTGTAGCAAAAACCATGTGTCCTTATGGGTTACTCATTAACATTTCATGTCACACAGTTCCTATTGAGACTCCCAGAAAAGGCTTTGTGGTTTTGGACAGCATTTTCATTTTCATATGCTATTAAGGATTATTCATCGCTGTTACTTCTCCACAGTTGCTTCTCAATTTTGTTTTTCTTTATTCTTGCTATTGCATAACTTGTGCTAATGGCGTTGCAATTTTTTCTCACAGTAGGGATGAAACACCTCGCCACCCGAACAATGCCCCTTTATCCACTTTGAAATCTCATTTATTCTTTGCAACATTTAACAATCTTAAGTGTTGGTTGTTTATTCTTTAATTTCAACACAGAAGATAATAAAATTGTAACATTAAGTAAAAATCCTATAATTACCAAGTTCTTTCCAGTTAAAGATAGAGATCCTTGTTCCTTCTATGCATATTTTGATCCAAAGCATTTCAACACTTGTGAAACTAATTTCCCCAATATTATGCTATTATTAAAGGCACCGCTGTTGCAAAACATGCATCCATTTAAAGCGTAATATGAATATCCCAGGAATTTTGTTTTTGGTCTGGCATCATGGTTTAGGTCATAATAAATCTTCTTGAAAAGATGTTTAAAGGCCTGCCAGAAGCTTAATAGAATGGAGTATTTCATAGCTGCTGCATTGAAGTCTACTTCATACTTCCATCTCCATTCTATGATCGTGCAACAAAACATCATCATATGTTCTCTCCTTCTTCGTTGCATTTGCTGTATTGATTTGAGTATTTGACCGTCGCTTCTGTTTGCATTTGTTGAGATATAATTGTTGAGTATGGAATCTGAAGTAGTGGACATAAAAGTCCGATTACACGTTGATCCAACTCGCAGGCCCACTGTCCCAAGGTGGCCCCGAACTGAATTTTGTGAGGATATTCCAAATCTGTGGTGTGATGTATTCTTTTAATGCGGTTTCGTTCTGATCCTTGCTTGGTAGCATCCCTAGACATAATCACTTTTGACGAATTGGGTGACCAAATCTCGTGTATTTCCGTGTTTTTATGATTGCTTTCCCATCGATTTTCTGACAATAATATGTTGCAGTTACGCGTGGTCAGCAGCTGAATGCATTATGTGTGGAACGCATATGGGTTGGTACTTTTCTGCCACAAAGAAAAAAATGAGGCCTCAGGCCTTTTGGGGCCTAAGGAGTTCGCAGGTGGTTGACGAAACACTCTAGAAACCGTGTTGTCGCGTGGTGGTTCGGTAATTTCCTGGTGCGGTAATGAACCCTATATGACTCGTTTATGTTGACGGTTTTTACTTGCAGATAACTATATGCTGTATGTTTTTTTTTTTACAGTTGAAAATATAGCTTGTAAAATTTGATATAATTCATAGTTTTAGTATATTCTCGCATATAAGAGTGGATGGGATTCATATATAGCTTGTAAATTATGATGATCTCATTTATTTTTATTATTTTACTTCTTATGGAACATATTTGATCTATTGTTTCAAGTTCAAAATAAATACTAGTTATCTAAAAGTTGTACTTTCTATGTTTAGTTCTTCACGTGTGTATGATACTACATATTTCCTTCCCATGTTTCATTTGCTACTAGTTCGTCGCTTGAGCTGAGTGTGTTTATTATTAATTTATTACTATATATTTATTAATTATTATGAATTGTATATGGCATGGAATACAATATTAATTACATAAAAAATTTTTATTACAGTTTTGTTAATTAACTAATATAGATCAGTTATATTTAAGATAATAAGCTTTTTTGGAGGGAAGTTCAAGGATATTGTTTTGATAGGTAGATTTTTTATTTTCCAAATTTTCAGTTCTTGGACATAAATATAGTATTTTGACATTATAGAAACCTTTGTACTATTTTCTTATTTTGAACTTTACTTGTAATATTAGGCATCTTGTGGCTGGACACTTGATCTATGAGTTGGGATGGCTTTATTTTGATGCTTATGTTATAAATTTATTTATTTACTTGGAAAAATCCCTTTTACTCCCCCCTTCAGAATACTCCTAAAAACCAAATGATTGGACTAGCTCAATAAGATTATAAAAAAAACACAAAAATAAAAATTGAAATTCATTTCTTTATTTTTCATTAACTCGTCCAAAAATCAATACGTGTGGTAAGCCAACACTACAAAACAGACCTATTTGTTAATAACTTTGGCAAAACTATAGAACTGCAACAATCCAATATGATAGAGATTAACAAAGAACAAATGAATAATTCATTCAACGGTAGCTGCCATATACTGGTGTGTACATGCAGCTCTCTGCAAACTTGACAAGGTCCTTGGGTCGGGGAAGACGCGAAGCCAGACCTGCAGGGGCATTTTACTCATTTACCAAACCTTTCGTCTCGACAAAATGTAATACTAAAACGTAACACGACATGAGACATCATTTTTCAGTGGGAGAACTTACCAAGCTCATATGCCTTGGCAGCCACATTGGCTGCTATATGTGCTGAGATCTTTCTAATGTTTGTAAACGGGGGGTATATCAGTCCTTTCGCGTAGTTCTCGTCTGTCACTTGGGCTGCCAAAGCTTCAGCTGCAGTTAAAGACAGAATGTTAGATCAGCTGATTGAGATCTTGTAAACAAAAACCTGTAAAGTTACTAGGTCTACTTACAAGCTGCTAAAAGTAGGTCATCGTGTATACGTATTGTTCCAGACATGATCAAACCTAAACCGAAACCGGGGAATATGTAGGCATTGTTTGCCTGGCCGGGCACGAATAGTTTCCCGTTGTACTCTACTGGGTCGAACGGGCTTCCACTAGCAAATATGGCACGTCCCTGCAAGAACAACAAGAAATGTAAGCAACGCAGGCCCAACATTCAATCTCACTGAGAATCGGGAATTAGAGAGGGCCCGTGCTAGATGTGCATCACAGCGGGACCACAAAATTTTAGGGGCATCATTTTTCCAACATATACATGCGTGTGTAATCAAATGCAAACTCATCCCGGTGAACTCATGCATTTTTCGTATGTATTGGGCATTTTGTTGTATAAAGGTGGACATTTTCTTTTGTATCGGGTATTTTTATATAATTAGGTATGCCCAATAAAAACATGTCCAACTTCTTACCAAAAAATGCTGAATAAATGCGAAAAATGCATGAGTTCACAAGTTTATTCACCGGGAAGAGGTCACACCTAATTACAATTCTGTGTGTGCATGTGAATGTAAACTCATATTAATAAAAAAATCAGAGAAATAGGACTTATTGAAGATGGGGAAGAAAAATGTCTTGGTGGAGATGTCAAGAATCAAGAATTTGATCCTTGTAATGCAATAAATGAGAATCTCCTAATATTTATGATCAGAACATGGTTGTATAAATAAGATGTCCAAATATATTTCTTTACTACAATTACCCTCATCATTTGAAAATTTATGAAATGTCATGCCCATTATATTCAGTTTTATGAACATTAATAACAAGCATGTGTTATAATGTGTGCGACACTACGAGAGATTGTATCCCTTCCTAATAACTTTATTAAAAGATCACTATTTTATGCGAGTATAAATAAAGAAGCCATTTACCTGACTCCATGTATATGCATCTTCAGCTGTACACTCCGATTGCGAGGTCGGGTTCGACAGAGCAAGTATAACAGGTTTCTGCAGATCAACAGCCACACAAAGTTTTCAGACAAAATTTACGATCGATTCTTTAGTAGGGACGAAGAGAGATGGAAAAACCTCATTGATGGACGCCATGGCCTCGACTACTTCCTTTGTGAATGCTTTTGCAACGCTCGAAGTCCCAATCAAGACTGTCGGCTTTATCGCCTGAAAATTCGACAGTAAACTTTCGTTAGCAACGGAATGGTTTGTTTTCGAAATGAATCAATCGAAGCTTCTTAATTTTAGGTCTAAATTATTTTATGTATGTATGCTTTATCTTATCAATAATTTATCTTATCAATAATTCATGTACGGTAGTTAAAAGATGCGAGACATACCGAGTATGAAGATTGACTAATGGTTATATAATATAAGATATGAATATTCAGTACCTTGAACTTGATGATTTATGGGGAGTTATATGAGATTAAATTAGTTACAAAATGAATTATTTGAGTAAAGAAGTGCGAAATACTAATACTAGAATCTATATATGTTATCAACTATTTATTTCTTTTCTTTTTAAATTCTGTTTAGTTAATAAACTACTCATCCTACTTAGTTGTTTAAATAATAGAAGAATTATTTACTTTTAGTGCTCTATAAGTTTTTGAAGTTTCTACTATATTATTAAATCTCCGTATAATTGCAAAATTCAGATTTTAAGTAGCAATCTCTACTTTAAAAATGTACCGATCCTTTCCTGTTCCTATCTAAATCCAATTTTAAATTTGACACTCTTTTCTTCTTGAAAAATGAAAAAAATGCAATACTAGAAATTTCAGTATTTCACAAGCATAGTTAAAGAGAGCTTCCTACCTTGACTGCACCTAATAGTTCCTTGATCGGTTCGTGGTCGTGGGCCCATGGCTTTTTGAAATGCTGAAGAGACTCCTTACGAGAACTGACGATCAGCCCCTGTTATGAAATACGAGATGAGAAAATAGATGATAACGAGAAAATCGAATATAGCGAGAAATTAAACGAAACATACCTTGGAGTCCACCAGCCAAACCTTTTTCCTGGCCTCTTCCAATGGAATATTTGTCTACAAACAGAAGAATCATAAACTATGCATTGAGCTCAAGCAAGAACATAACTCGGATTTTGATGGTTAAATTAGTCGGTTACCTTTTTCGATATCTCAAGAGCGATAAGTTCAGCAATACCAGTCCCAGCCTTCAAGAAATCAATATTAGCAAGTAGGGTTAGAAATGAAGTTGATGTGTTATAATATGAGACACTCTCGTATTAAACTGGCTTTCCATTAAAAGAAAAATGGCAAGATAGCTCGTATAATAGCCTATGTCATCAAAATTGCTTCACGCTTTAAACCATAGTAACTCTCATTTTGTAATCCAATTTACCAAATAATATCTCAAATTAGAGCTTTCTTCACACTATCTCTCTTTCATCTAAGATATCGAAAGATTGTGTTCAGATGAAGAAATATGGATGAAAAATACCGTTGAGTGGAAGAATATGAAAACATGCAGTAGAGAAGTAGTAGACTCGTAGTAGTAGTAGTGTACTTACAATCATCAAGCTAATACACTTATTTATCTTATTATCTATTCTCGGAAGTAAAATCAATCCATACTTGGAAACATGTCGAGTCCTTAACTACCACAATCACTACCACAACAAATCTATAGTATCTAACAAATACAACATACTTATTTTTCATGTGCATAACAAGGAGCCTTAAAGATACAGATAGTCGAATCTCGATGAAGAAATTAGGTTACCTCTCCAGCACCCAAGAATAAGAACCTATGATCAGCTAGAGTTCCACCGGTTAGTTTCAAGGCCGAGACAAGCCCAGCAAGAACCACGGAGGCAGTACCCTACAAACAAATACGAAGTTGATTCAATTCCGGATATTCTTTTTTGAATAAAAAAAATATTGTAATAATAGTGTCTCTACCTGGATATCATCATTGAACACGAGATGACTGGAGCGGTATCTGGCGAGTAGTTCAAACGCGTTATGGTTTGCAAAATCTTCGAACTAGAGAAATACTAGAATATGTAAGTCGAGTGAGAAGACAACTGCAGAAATAGTAACTTGAAAAATGATCGAAAGAGATTAGATATTCATGACTATCTTACCTGTATCAAGACCTTCTCTCCATAGTTCTGTTTGACGGCGGACATGAACTCTTCTAGAAGTTCATAGTATTCCTGCCCAGTTGCTCTCTTCTGCTTCAGACCAATGTAGAATTCATCTTCAAGCAACGCCTTGTTATTTGTGCCGACGTCAATGGTTATTGGCAGGCACTGTTAGATGTCAAAATGAACAACAGGCAGTTAGAGGTGAAACTTCAAAGCTTTACCCACTGTTTTTGGTCATGATTCAATCCAGTTTTTGATTCAATATCAGTATGTATGTATCATTTTGGATTCAGAAAAGTCAGGATTCGATCGGTAAGAACTCGAAGTGTTCCAGAAATTAAGCGGGGCAAAGGTAAAAAACCAATATATGGCTTAAATAAACAAACAAATACAGCAACTAGTGAGCTGTGCTGATATTTCAGAGTGGATTCTTATATTGCAGATGTAGTTATGTAGTTCTGATAACTTCCATGAAAAAGAAATGGAAATACTCAGAGATAGCAAATGATAAGATATGGATATCCTTACAGCCGAGGGACGAACTCCTCCAAGAGCAGTGTACAGAGAAAGTTTCCCAACAGGAATCCCCATTCCCTGAAAAGGTTTCAAGCAACATAAGTGAGTTGAGAGTAATTTCTCACATCGACAATATTGCAAGAACGAAATATGAGCCGCTATTATCACTTTTAAGATGCATTTTCTACTTAATGGGTTTACCTGGCATCCAAGATCTCCGAGCCCCAAAATGCGCTCACCGTCGGTTACCACAATAACTTGGATAGATTTTTCGGGCCAGTTTTTCAACACTTCAAGAATCCTTCCCCTGCAAAAAATGAGTCACTTAGCATTAGATGAAGACCTTAGACCTTAAACTCTAACTCCACACTTTATGCAATCGTGTGAGAAAGGAGGGACGTGGGAGTACTTCTCTTTCAAGCTGATGTACAATCCCTGTGGACGTCGGAAAATGCTACCGTATTTCTGGCAGGCCTCACCAACTGTAGGAGTATAGACTACAGGGAGCAGTTCTTCAACGTTATCGATAAGTAGCTTGTAGAACAGCCTTTCGTTCCTCTCCTGGTAGTTTGAGATCAAAAATAAGCACATGGTGGTAGTTACGACAAAACTTGATACAATCGACATGGGTCTAAATTTTTCATCTTAAACATGAATAAATATCAATCCTAACATAAATACTCTTCGTCGGTAATCTCAATGACAGTAGAAAATATATTACCTGGAGATCCATCATGGCCATGTATCTCTGCAGCGGTACTTTATATTCGCGCAAAATTTTCATCAACCGCTTCTCCTGTTTGCCAAAATCAGGAAAATGATAAATATCATAGTCGAGTAATTTATGGCTAAACCAAAGTAATGCGCGTCTCCACCTACCTGAAGATCTTGAGAGAAGAGAGCTGGGGGAAGTAGCCCCATCAGATAATGAGCGTTTCTTTCCTTTTCGGTGAAGGCAAGTCCCTTGTTGTGGCGTGGATCACGCAGCAAGGTATACCCACTGAACATAAAATTTAAAAAACTATAATCAGCAACAAGAATGCAATGCTTTCTATCATCTTTTGCTGAGCAATTCAGATTCTACTTCATGTGTTGAAATAGTATCACAT
>AYJT01121983.1:0-11218 GCA_001278415.1 Ocimum tenuiflorum
TGACGGTTATCGGGAGTTTGATCATGGCTACTACTTTAGGGACTCTGTGTTATTGGGTGATAATGCATAGAATTGAGGCTTCCAATTTGAGGAGTTTAAGGCGGTCGGCGAGGAATAGTCGGTCGCAGTCGTGGTCGGTGTCGGTTATGTCGGATTCCGATGCGGCGGAGGAGGATTGCAAGAAGCTCTATGCTCTATAATGTGAATGTGTGTAGAAAAACATGTGAGTAATATTATATTATGATGTATTGCTCGCCCTTCAAACGGGTGAGTGAAAAGCAAGTGTTTGCTTTTCATTTTCATGTTTCATAACATAGTAGATGGAAGCGCGTAAACAATAATAAGATTCTATGTTACAAAATGATGTCTCGTGTCGTGTTCTGAGTATATCACACATTATGGGTAGTTTTCAGGACCAACATAGAAAAAGCATGAAAAAGAAACATAACTTTTGAACGGTAGAGTTTGATGATTGAAGAATGGAGATGCAGCAAAGATTACTTTTGCTAGTTATCACTTATCAGTAAGAAACAAGGAAAGTTCTATTAGGCACTAGGCGATCAATTACAGTGAAATTGAAATTACAATTAATTGAAACGCTACACTAAAAAGAAATACAGTTGAGGATAGCCACAGGTGGTGGTGTATCGTCCCCAAAGGTAAAATAACTAACCGTAGCGACATTGCCAGCTCCGATGAACTAGATATGAGTTTGTTGTGAAAGATTTGTATTTTGGAATGAACCTCCATCAGACCCAATGTTTCTTTATTAATGCAGAGGATAACACCTTATTTGTAGGAATCCCTTGTAAACCCATAAAAACATTTTTCTCCTACAATTGATTTATCATTCCTTTCTACCAGTAATATATCATTATGTCATCTTTGTCACACACTCGCTTGAGAGAATAAATGCACTACGATCATATAAGCATTTATTTTTCGCGAAATTAAACTTTGCATGTCTATTGTTGTCCTCGTCCCAGTTGATAGATAAGGTTGGTCATAGTTGATACATCACCAAGAAATGCAAGAAAGTAATGTTAATATTTCTCAACAGCTTGTTCTTCTTGTATTGGCACAGGAAATATTTTTACTATAGATTTTCCACTTTTCTTAATCAAGGAAAAACATTCATGCCACGTGCACCCCACTGGTAGAAGAATAATTATTTTCTTTATTGAATCTTACCTTAAATAATTGGTTCACATTGGTCTAAAAGTACTGCTATTCGCATAATGCCATCCTCCTTTCTCTTTCCAGCTTTGCACTTTTACCCTAATGTTTTTGTGTGATTAAAAAAGGATTAATTTTAGTACTATCTTATCAACGTAAAAGCTATTGCTTTATTAGCAGAAACTAAAAGGCACCATAAACATATTTGGATTATACATGAAATTACACAAGCGAACAAACTCCGGCATCTAATCACACAATAGCAAATCACTCGCATTCATTATATATAGATAACATTTGGGCAAAATAATTCTGCTCGGTGAAAATCCAAGACGCACAAAGCCCGACTGACGAGGCTGGTAGAGAGATAAAACCCAAGAAAAAATAGCAAAGTAGCCCAATCAAAGCACAACGTTGAGCCAAGCTCGAATATTAGACCAACATCCTTCAAAGGCCACCCTAAACGACTTTCAAGAACACGTCTAAGGCAATCTTCAAAGCATGATCCCAAGATTCCTTGAGATGAAAATATGAAGAATGAGAATATGAGGCAACCACCACACCATCCTATGAACGCTCGTGTTAATGTATCGAAAGCATCTGGACAGATAGGAAGGAATATGCACAATATGTTATTATGATCACATTTTGTAACATAATTCACTCACCATTTACGCACTCGGCACACATTCATTCTTCTTTCTCAGGGGAAAAAAAAAAACAAACGGTCTCAAAGCAATTGCCCAAGGTCAAATCTTGTGCCCTTGCTAGTTAATCGCTAGTTTTCCATCTCATCCACAGTTTTCGTCTGGTTCTAAGCTTACGACACAATCACCCACAACAGATACTATTATATTTTAACATAAATCCGTCAACTGAAACAACTATAGCAGAAGTTTACAAGAAAAACACTACATATGTTGTCCTCAAAACATTCAAACAAAATTGAAACAAAGAAGACAAAAGTAAACAGCAAGAGGAATTGATTTATTCATTAAGGAACTTTATATGCATCAATTTAGTACAACACCAATGGTCTAAGGTGATACATAGATATGAACTTTTTACACTTAATAATGAGTGCAGTAAATCATATCCTCAATAAAAAGAAAAGGTGATGATGAATTGAAGAATACTGGTACCAAAAAATCTGTCCAGCATCTCTAGCCCGGGACTTCTACAAGTTATCGTCAACATCAGGCAAAGGCATCTTCCAGTAGTTCCACGAGTTATAATCCTCCTGTGCCGACACCAAATTACAGACCAAACATCATTTACCCACCTTGTTGTATGAAAAAAGATACATGCCAAACCCTCAATCGCATGTTAACCTATTCGAAAATTTTCAATTACATAACAAACTAGGTGGATTTTGTTCAACTATATTGCAGATTGTTTTCTCCAATGATGAAAAGATGATTGTGCACCGTAAGATTGTTATGTAATAATAAAATTCAGATAGTTTATATAATTGAAATTTTTTTAATAGTTTATCAAGTAATCAAGGGTTTGGCCAAAAAACATAATACAATATTACCTGCTCGATCAGTGATGTTGGTGGGAACATGTCGTGCACTAGTGTGTGCAACGAAGTGTACGACTTCACATCAATACGGTGATTAATGGCCACCTCACCCTACAAGAAAACAAACAAAAACCATTACCTATGTCGGTTTCTGAGTTATTTGTTTTTAGTCCCCAACTAAATCCGTGAAATGACTACCTTGGGGTTGATAATAAAGATTTTGCCCTTTGGAATGCCAATTTTCCGGTAGCTGAGCTCGTCGGTGTCTCTGTTTCCAAAGCCCGCGTAAAATGGATTGTAATCAGGGGGGAACAAAGCCTTAATGTCCTGCAAATAGGAAGTTATATTATATTACATTGCCTTTTCTGTCATCCCAAAATTATAGTCCACTTTCCCTAATTAGATTGCATCAATCTTCTTTCTTGTTTCCTTAATATACCCTACTTAATGGTCTTTGATAGTAATAAACCAGTTTCAGTGAGCAAAGGATAATATGCCAGGAAAATTTTATGACATTTTATTCTTCCAAATACATTGAATACAATTTTCAACTAGATTATAAATTTGGGAGGTAGGTAATATCAGATTGGATGACAGATAGGTCGGGATCTGACATATCTAACACAACTAATCCCAGTTATCAGCATTTACCTCCAAACAGGCAATTTTGAATTCGTGAGGAGCTCGTCTGATAACTGGCACAACAGAATATTTTTGTCAGATGCTATGATGTGAAAAAAAGAAAAAAAAAACGTTGCTAAATAAATTCAGCAGTGAAAAAAAAGGAGAAAATGCGAAGAGGTTTAGGATGACAACATATAAAGAATGAAAATAGTTGCCTATAACTCACAAGTGATAAAAGAGAATTAATGTTAGAAAGAAATCGAACCAATAACAATGGCAGCAGCAGACATATTACATTTGAAATTCTTGCAGTGCCTCTAAAAGCACGAGTAACAGCATTGAATATTAAATTTCAAAATTGAAAACCTAGTTTCATGTGTATATAGAAACTGCTCTAGTGGGCTGATCTGTATAACATACACCTATTGCAATAGAGTTGTATCTAGAAGAAGATGCCTAGACTATGCACTATGCCCAGCAACCTCTGAGCAGCTAGAGTAGCATCCTGTGAAGTTAGGATCCTAAATAGGATCCTAAAACATCCCTTCCTTCAGAATACAACATTTTTTCATCGAAAACATATACATGAGAAGTATTTTCAGTCACAAAGTGGAATTCTGAGTGAAGGCGCAATGCAGAATAAGATGGTAATAGCAAGATGTTCGTGCTATGCACATTACAGTTTTATTTGATACATAATAAAGAGTAATGATTCTACAGGAAAACATATCACCTTCTCGATATAACGAAGGAAACAAGCCATCAGGGGAAATGACAACTGGTCCATTCGGTAAGCTTTTGCCATCCTGTGAGCATTTAAACAAGACGATAGCCACAAAAGTTCCAAAAAATATGAGAAGAAAGTTCATAGTCAAGAAAACACAAGAACATAGGCAAAATCTTGCTTAGCTCAGATAGAAGATAGATGGAACGTGATAACTTGTTAAAGTAGTATCGATTTCTAAACCAAATATTACAACAAACTGGGTCCATCTTCCCATTTAAGTAATTTTATCTGGCTGCCTGAAATCATTACATGCACATTATTATTACATACACCAAGCAACAAAAACCCATGAGGGTCATAAAGAGCTAGACAGACTCCAGATCATAGAAAGCTATACCTGCTTGAGATTAAATAGGAAACTCTTTGTTAAGTATGCCTGAACAATTGCTCGTGCACTCAGAAATAGAAGTTGGTAGCCATTCTCCTGCAGCAGAAACCAACACATCAAGAGAAACATAAAGCAAGAAATTCAGATGAAATGAAAGGTAAATGTATCTGAAAAGAATGTCCAGCTTGCATCATTCAGTACTCAAGTTTTCTCAACTCTCCACTAATCAAATTGATAAATCGGTTGAATTTAGGTTTGAAACTCAGAACATACAGCATTGACCTGCTTCACCAAAAATGATTGAGAGATAGCAAGAGGCTTTGAAATTAACCATAAGTCTAGAAGATTGTGACTTTTACTACCACTTCGTTGAGATTTTCACAGAAATTCCTTGCTCTTCCAAAGATGTCCTACTTTCAGATTTCCTCATGCTTCAATTATGGATAATTACCATAGTGAAATGCATCCGATAAAAACCACCCAAATGGAACAATGCAAATTGGGCTTTATCTATAAATTCACATTTGCCTTATTTCATGCAGCAATTGTAGTGTTTTTAGGAGCATTAAATTCACAAAAACCAAGCAAACATGATAAAAAAACTAACCATAAATCACCTCAGTCACACGAGTATGTGTCTAACAGGAAACTACATTCTTTGCTGATACGCTTCACTCTGTTAATAATTTTCAAGAAGAATCTAGAGTGTGGTTTCAGGATTAGTTATCAGAATCCAAGATAGTTTCTCGTTGGATCCAAATTAAACTTCCTGTCAACTAGCACGACATTATGACTTATTAAATAACTTCAAATCAGTACATGCATATTCCACAAATGTTAATGAAGGCATTAGGCACATAAAACAGAATGATTAAGGAGACTACCTTTATTGCAGAGAAAAGATGAGCAATCCCAGTGTGTGTCCAGTCTCTACCGACCAATGGCATAAACTGACCAAGAACATCAGACCTAGAAACAAGCATCCAAGACTTTTTTAGGTGACTTTCACTATTTTTGTTGGATTGATTATCAATCTTTGCCTTTATTTCACTATTTTTGTTCCACTATAAATACATCCAATTACAGTTAACAGGAACATAGATTAGACAAATGTGCCATTTCATTTTACAATTTTGCAACCTTCATTTTACAATTTTGCAACCTTGTGGGCTAAATCTTGCTCCCACTAGCCTCAGATTGTTAAATACCAGTAACTCTCTCGGAATAGAAAACTACAGATTTAGGAAATAAAATTATTAAAAAAAACTTACTTGGTAATAGTCCCATCTACGTCCGAAATTACAATTCGGGTATTCCACTTCCACAAGTACATATGAGCTTCAACCTTCTGAGATCCAAGAACTCTGGTAGAGAATTTGAAATTGACCATATTCTGTCCTTCTTTGAGATTCAAAGATGCTATCTGATCACTAGTGGGCACATTTGTTCTTATAATTTGCTTACGAGGAGACTCACTGGCAGCACGAGCTGTTGGAGTTGTAACTGCCTGTTGACTCTGGGAACCAGATTCAGAACCAACAAAGACTTCCTCATTAGATGAATAACTATCAGCATGTTCGAGCGTTTTGACCCTTCTAAATGGGATTGGCCAGAGTCTCCACCGACGAGACGGAGTAGAAGTCAATTGTGAATCCCCTTCCTTTATCTCTGGTTTTTCTTGTTCCACAGGAATTGCATCATGTGGCTCAACTGGTAGATCCATACCAAAAGCGGCCATGCCAAGAACGATGTGTGAAGCTTTATGCCATGGTAAGTACTTCCCCTGAATTCTAACAATGAGGTCTTCATTCTTCACAATTGACAAAGGAGAAAGTCTAAACTCCTCCAATGATATGCGTTTTTCATTGAAGGCATCTTGTGCTGCACTCAAACCCATTCCAGCATGAAGCAATCTTCCACAGAGAGATATCTCCAGCCCTATAATGGAGAATGCAATAATGCAGGGTTAGATCATAATAAAAAGTAATGGCAATCTTGCTATTACAGCTGCATGAGTTTCTTACCCGAAGAAATATCCAAATTTGTATCTTCAATTGAAGCAGCCGTATGAGGTTCACCCTGGTCCCTTTTTATATCTAAATCAGAAGGATACTCCTCATTATTCATTGTTTTGATTGTTGGATCGACTTCCACTTGTTTCACTTCTTTGTGATCACTCCTAACAAATTGAACAGGCATTCCATCAAAAGCATCAAGATCCGTATCGGAAGTACTTCTTTCATGAGTTGCAGCTTCAATCTGCGACTCACGGCAAGCCAATTTGTCATTTTGCCTTCCTATTTCAAGGTTTTGTTCCTTGGGCTCTTCATACATCGAAGGGCTCAAAGGAGACTTATGGTCATCCGAAGATCTGATATCCTCCTGATCTTTGCTTGTCGAGTGAAGCGATAGTTCAGTGAGCTCCAAGCAACTCTTGAAAACATTCTGCGTATTAAAACTGCCTGGGGTACTTTCAGAATCACTTTCTACGTGGAACTCCTTGTCATGATTAGATGAGTCCAGAATTTCTTGCACATGATACTGATGTTCTCCATCATTTTGGCAGGGTTCTAAGTGATCAGAAGATTGAGGCTCCTCGTTTCCCTTTAAAATGTTTTCAGAAGCATCACACGTGGAGGAATCAAGCTCGGTCATATAATTGGTGGTCCACGAATCATCACGTTTATTAAACTGTTGAGTCCTTTCCCCTGGTCCAAGGTGAAACTGAGGCGTGCTTAGTTGCACGCTTGCAGTGTCCGTCTCAGACGATGATATAGGTGCCTTTAGTATATGTCCATCTACACTCACTAAAACTACTTCCGAATTTGAATTCTGTGAATCTTCCAATGCATCTTCCACGCTCTCTAAATTATTGAATCTACCAGAATCATAATCAGAAAACTCAACCGAACCATCCAAAGAAGACTGTTCATCTTGAAACTCATAGAATATCCGTTCACTATCAGAATCAACTCTCTCTAAACGGTTCATACCAAGAGTAGCGCGTTCATCTCGCAGCTCTACGTCATCACCGTTAAAGTCACTCATCTCTTGTCCAAAAAAATCATTTTCCTTAGAACCACTCGCTACGTTACTATAAACACTACTATTGTCCTCCCTTCCCTCGAGACTGTCTGAGTCACCAATATCATTTTCATCCTTATCTGCAGTAACTTCTCTAACAAAGTAAGCTTCACCGGAATTATCAAGATGCATATGAAAATTGGCTTCGACACCATTAACTTCTATTCGCACAACCTTCTCTGCCCCTTTGAGAACACCCTGAAATTTACCAAATCGTACATACCAAGGCGTACTCCTAAATGTTCCATCATTCTGCTTAACTACGATTATGTCGACCGCCCCTCCAAACGGATGAAACGGCGTGGCAACCGAGTAAACTCCTTGAGTAATAAAACTACTAACTCTACCCACCACATTCATTTGGCTCACTCACAAATACTCAACCCCAAAAAATTCGGAAATAAAACCAACTATTTTCACAAACTCAACTGTTATCTCTGATCCCCAGTAAACATAAACCTTAAATCAAATTAGTTCCAGAAAGCAGAATCGTCAAACTTTTTCAGTCCTCGGAATTTCCGAAATCTGCATGCAACATAGTCAACATACCAAATTAAATGATCATGCAAACATACTGTCCATTTAACTCCGATACAAAATTAAATCAAGTATAAAACATAATGATAAAACATCCGATGCTTTTAATTTCAGTACGCTTAGTAAATCCGAACTCAAAATCAACTCCAATTCAATTGTTAGTCAACCAGAGCCCTAACAACACAATTTCACATCAAACATTTTCTGAAAAGGAAGTCAACAACAGTGTGATATCGAATGCAAAAACCGCAACTGAATAAATCATTCCTGAAATCTAACTAGATATTGACAAAAAGTAAAAAAAAAAAAGAACAGAGAAATAAATACTTACAAAAATTCAACAATTTGCAAATTTCCCAGAAAATGAATCCGAGCTCCAAAGATTGACGGTTGAATTGATGTATATCTGGTAGCCCACGAGATGAAGTAAAATCACCGAAGAGAAGATTCCAAGAATATATTTTTAAGCGTAGCCCATTTTTCTCTCTCCGAATGGTAGGTGATTTGTACACAGCTTCTGCTTTCTTGAATTTTCTTCCTACTTCAAATGGCAATAAATAGGCATTTATTTTATTTTCTTGAAAATACAATTTGAATTTGGAACCTTATATCCCTTTTTTAATTTGAGCTCCAACTGTATATAAATAATATAAAGAGGAAATTCTGGATAACAAACAAATCTGGAGGCGCATAAATTGGCTGTGTTTCAATGAAACAGGTTTATTTTATCCTTTGATTGACCCTTGTTAAAAACATTGAAGATGGGCAATTTCGTCAATTTCACTACTCTCTTTTTCCAAGTACTGTACCAGAACCGACCATTTTTATCTGATACAATACTAAATTGCATTATACATCATTGTAGATATAAATTTAGGAGGGATTTAAGTTAAGGATTCCGAATAAATATGATTTGAATTTAGAATTCAGGGCGGATGTGTGTTTGGATGGGTGAAAATGAATAATTTAAATCCGCTTAAATCATTTAGACAGTCTAATACAAGTTTTAGCCATATAAATTTACTCTTGATAAGAGATGAAAATGAATTGATTAGCGTTGAAAGAAACTGATTCATACTCGGCTTGGCAAAATTTACTAGAGTCGGATTTACTTCATAATCGAATTTCATAGTATTTTTAAATTTTTGACTTAACAAATAAATTAAATGTGTCTGGTGGGTGGAGGTGGTGTTGTTTGGTTGCATCGATCTAAAAAAAGTAAAATATCGATTAAACTATCATATACATATTGTAAATTTTACAAGTTAAATGCTCATATAAGTCTTCAATTTAAATTAAATTTTATTCATAGATATATTAAATGTTTCGTACATTTTACTCAATTATTTTTTATACCGGCCTTACATGGTTGACCAAGAGAAATTAGATTAAGTACGATAACATAAATGTCCTCCAACTATCTAGACAACCAAATAAAAAGGTTGTTTTCTAATTGAAAAAATGAACTTGAAATAATAAATTAACAAAAACTGCAAAAGCATGAATCTTGAGTGAAAGCACTGTATTAACAACATTTATATCAATTCAAATAAATCAACTAACCATTTTAATCTTCATTAAGTGAGAGATAATTACAACATTCATGATCAAGCAAATTATAATTGCTAACTGTAGGTACTAATAATCCTGTCACTCGAGGGGAAAAAATACTATCGCATTATGAAATATTATCTGACAAGCACTCTACATTCATATCTCATATTCATAAATACTAGTTACTATAAAATATACGTATCACAATGCACACTATACATGATCTCAAAAACCACGTCAAAATGCATACAAATATCGTAACTTTCACTTATTCTTTTTTATTCTTCTACATTATTCCATATTTTTAAGCTTTCAATAAAACTAATTTAAATTAAAATAACAATATATAGATTATGTCAAACATAATTTGAATTGTTTTATTTGTTAAAGCTTAATGTATCTGCAATTTTCAAAAGGGACTTCCGAGAGTTATTTTCTCAAACTGGCCAAATTGTTTTCGGCTGAGGAAGTTGATTGGATCACCCTTGTCGAGTTGCGAGGTTTTTTAAGAAACTTGACTAAATTTTTTAATTTTTCTTTTTTCAGATTGAAGTTTTTTACCAAATGTTTTTAGCTCTTTGATATCTGGACTGACCCATCGAGGCTATAAACCTTTTGAATATATTTTAACATGCATAATTTTATAAATTCTCTTTAACCATAAATATTCACTCCTTACTTTTCAAATAATCGAAACATATATAAGAAATGTGTGTTATCCAAATAAGAAATTCAAAATATATCATGAGACTTATCTTATCATTTAAATAATTGCATTATTATTTTATAGTAACCTATGCACAATTTATTGAGATCTTTCAAACGAGCGAGGGAGGTTTAGGTTCCAATCCCCTAACTAAAAAAAGAAATATGCACATTTTCCAACTTCACAGTCTGGTATCATCTTTTATGTTATTTATTATATTTTAAAAATATTTAGTATTTATTGAAGTTTTTTATATGTTTTTAACTCTTTGATATCTGGACTAACCCATCGAAGCTGTAAACCTTTCGAAAACATTTTTTACATGCATAATTTTATAAATTCTACTGAACCTAAATACTCATTCCTTCTTACTTTTCAAAATAATCACCATATATTAAAAAATGTGTTCTATCAAAATTAAAATATCTGATTTGAATAATCAAATTGCATTACTATTTGATAGTTACATATGCACTTTTTCCAACTTCACAGTTAATTGGTATCATCTTTTTCTGATATTTATTATTTATCCAAAATATTAGTATTAAAATGATGATTAACTTAAATATTGATTAAAACTATAAACTTAAATAATAAAAATAGATTATAATAGGATACAAAATCACATTCGATGTAGATTCATTGAAAATGAATTTCCTTCGATTCAATCTATTTATTTATTTTTTAACTGGATTGGTATACCTGATGTGAAATTACCATTAAGTATCGGATATAGGCATGTTACGAAACCACGTTGCTTGAATAAATAAGGTCGTCATAAACCAATTAATAAACACAAAAAACGTGCTATGGAAGCTGGTGTTAGGTGGGGCTTGCATTTTCACCTCTACCCATTTTACTCTTGATGGCATCCAAGAGTCGATGGTTCGTGATCCA
>AYJT01121984.1:0-11275 GCA_001278415.1 Ocimum tenuiflorum
AGTCGATCTCTACAAGATCTTTTTAAATAACTCCCACATCATGTATAAAGATATTAAAAAAATTAAAATATAATACAAAATACTAAAATTTGCAAAGAAATAAATGCATAATAAAAAAAATCAAAATTTACGTTCCTAGCTTATAAGATACATCTAATGTAAACTTAATATAAATTTAAAACAAATATAAGTGGTAAATTTTGGATATGTAATTACAAAATATGAATACAAACAAAAAAATCAAAAATTATGAATCAAAATTTATTTATTTATCTTCTAAATTATTCTAAAATTATTATTTTTGTACGAAAGGGGGCGGGGGCTGAAGCCCACCAAAACACCCCTCGGGTCCGGCAATGTATTGAATCGAGATTTTTACAACTCAATCTGTTAAATATATGTGATGTATAACTCAATTTGCATGTAATGTGATATTAGCATTTTTAGTAAGTAGGTAAAAGTAGAAGTTGACCAGATTAATAGTCTAAAGTGGTTGATAAGCTATCACTTCACCAGTACTTTTGTTATCACATTTACCACCAAATTAATTGAAAAGACCTCTCTGGCCATCTCTTTATCAGCTTAGTTTACGGATAATCTCGTATTAAATTGTCTAAAAATATATTTAGTACTTAAATCGAAATATGTGTAGGTCGACGTTACTCAATGATGTTATACACTATGTTATATTGTTTGGATTATTAACGTGCGTACAAATAAATGAAATCAATCCAGTTTACAATAAGGAAAAATTTATTATAATTAATCACCCTTAATTAATACACATGTCAAGAATCCATATAGTAAAACATATTGTGTAACAAAAGATTCAGAATGAAATATGGTGAATAAATGCGTAACATCTAACAAAGTTTTTATTTTTACCCATTTCTTTGGCAACGGGCTACTCTCGCTATCTCTCATGTAAAATTTCATACTTTAATTTACTAATATATTTATCATTTCCGTACAAATTGCAATTTTAATTTATCGTCTACACAACAGCACAGTAATTAAAAGTTTATGGGTTCAATTCAAAGTCCAAGTAATTGTACGAAATAAATCTTATTGATTCTGGAGAGAATAAATTTATATATTTATATAGGGACTTCAGAAATCTGTAAGGTCAATAATAAAAATAAAAACAAACAAACAAAGAAATAAAATAAGGTAGAAAAATAACCTGTAATTTAAATAGAGGCACCATTTGTCTATTCACACCCCAAAAATTATACTGCCTTTTTTTTTAAGAAAAAGAAAACTGTACTACTTAACCATAATAACTAAATGCCCATTTTTACCCTTATAACATCATTTTATCCACAACTTCAATTTATCTTCTTCCTTTAACCCTCAAAATATAGCCCATGGCATTCTTTTTTCTTGCAATCAATTTGTCAGCAAATTAAATCAACAAAAGGTGCAAGGCTGAAGAACTATATCAGCCATTTGGGTTTTGCAACTTGGAGTGATCTAATTTAATTTGCAGATAAGAATTATTTGTATAGTTTTGCTTGGCGTGTAAGCATAATTACATATAGACAAATAGTAATGCAATATTGAACAAATTTGGAAAAAAAAAAAGTACTTTTAACGCACTATTACAAGAAGAAGTTTTAACTTGGGAACTGCTTCTTATGCATAGACATATATCTACAGCTTTGGTATCTTCTCCAGCTGCGCCTCACAAGTTTCAACTTCAGGCTCAACTCGACTATTTTTCTTAGACTTCCGGCTGTAATAACCGTATACACAAAGTTGGATTAAACCCAACACTATTCCGATTCCATTTCCAACCTACACCCAAAAAATTAAAAATTACACTTAATGTCGATGCTAACTTTAAACTAGATCGACTTGAGAAAAATGGAAGGAACTCACCGCAATGTACGGGTCGATAGACTTGAGGAAAGCATAGATAAACCACACAATCGCATTCATGAAACAAGCTAGGCTAAGCCAAAACGGCATGAATTCTGCACTCTTCGTCTTCACGACTTTCACCTGTCGCAGTTGAATAATCAGAATAAACGAAACACGATTTTGAAGTAGATGATCTGGTCGAGTAAGAGAGGACTCACAACGATGGAAAGAGGAGAACCGTACATAGCAACTACAAACACAGTGCAAATAGTGCCCACAAACATTGACCTATAATGGTGTGTTTTGATGCATAGGAGAGTCAGAGCTGCCACGGCAGCTAGCAGCGCCAGCTCAGCCAACAACACCACAACTATCACTACCTGAATTAGTTCACAACAAATTCAACACATGTGATTAAATTATTAAATGTTGAATATTGTATCCCATGATAATATTAAAGATACGTTACTTATCATACATTTAAGGAATAGTTTTTGCCCAAGTAATTATACCAAGTATTCTCAATTTGAGACCCGGGATATAATTTTAACTATTAGCTAAGGTTCTTGTAGATGTAGTTGACAAACAAAAATAAATCCATTTTATAAGGTCTTAGATTGAAATACGGTACATATACCGATTTGAAAATACTTCTTTAATTATATACACTTGAAGAAAAAACTAATAGTGGGAAATAATGGGATTAAATTAACATTGGATTACATAATTATCACTCTTACGTTTAGTATGATGGATGAAGAAGAAAGAGAGTGAATGAATAAACTTTCTAAGGGAACATTCTTAGAAGGTTTATATTGTCAAAGTTTCTCTCCAATTTTGACATTTATCATGGCGTCAAAGCCCAAACATCTTAATCCATCGAAGTGTCTAATATATAGATTGATGTATAGTATTTATTTTTTTTGTCTATATAGACTTATTATTCAATATAAACCTCTTCTAAGAAAATAATATTTACAATCTATTTATGAACTCATATGGAGTAGCTTGATTGATTGGATGACAAAGACATGACTCTAAGGCCATCAATTCGAATTCCACCAACGTTCTCTGTATAAAAATATTATTTGCATACTTATATGTCAGTAATTATAAGTTCAAAAACAACTCATATCTTGGTATTAAGGATACGAATCCCCAAGTTTATAAAGAACCGTGAAACGAAGAGTGGACTGGAAAATTCGTTACGAGTAAGCATTGCAATAGGGTTATAGGGCAATGTGGATGGATGACTTACTTTGTACTTTTTCTTGGTAGCATAACGCATGAAAATAAGAAGGTAAACTATCTCCATGAAGAGGCCGAAAGCATTTATTGTAATAACGAGGGTGCTGTCGGGATGAACAGATGGCAAACCATACAGTATCCAAAACATGCAGTTCATCGTCGATGCCAAATATGGATATGGCTGGAATTCCTCCGTGCTTTTCTTCTTCCATATTCTCCAAATAGTTGGCCTACATTTTCATCAAATTACATTTCAAATGTATAATAGTATAGATGGAAGGATAAATAGACTAAGAGAGAGAGGATTACGCTGGGGAGACGAACAACAATCCGGAGATGATATTACCTACACAAAAATAAAGGAGAGAACTCACAAAGTAAATGTGATGGAAATAAACCATGAAAACAGTGATGATTTCTTTATGAAAGCGAATATAATTTGTTAGTTCAAGTAATATACTCTTATTTTTCTTGGTAAAATTGCATTTTTCGATTTCAACTTATTTCTTATTTTAACAATAAGAAAAAATTAAATTGTAAGGAAAGATGAAGAAATAACCAAGAATGCCGATGATAAAACGAGCTAGGCTTTGGCCTTGCATCTTTGCAACTCGATCTCTACGAAAGCAAGAATATCTTTTGTTTGTTTGAGAGAGTGAGAGCGCTGAGTTATTTTCTATGACTTAGCTTTGAGATTTACTTAGCTTTATATAAAATCGTGGAGGCTTTACTATCGCATTTTAAATTAGAAATTCACCTTATGTAGAAAAAAGAAAAACGAATTACTCGTTTATTATCCAGTGAAATTTCATCAACAAATACTTCGATGTCACAAATTTATTGAAACTTTAGTAGAACATGAACTAGCTTTCTTAAATTAAAAATTTATTAGTTTATCTTAATATACATTATTTTATTCAATAAAATAGTATATTAACTCAAATTCCCAAGTTAATTAAATACTTATTACTAATTCAAGTATAAAATATTCTCAAGCTAACTTAACGAATTTAGTCACAAATTACGATTTTATAAAGTCAAATAGTAGTTACTGTATACTGTATTTGCATATTGTAATAAGATATTAGCATTTTTAATAAGTAGCTGGTTAAAGTTGAAGTTTAGTAAACTGTCAAATAATTTGACCGTTTACCAGCCTAAAATGATTGATAGCTCAAGTTATCACATTTGTTTTTATGTACCACCAAATTAATTGAAAAGACTTGTCTACTTATCTCATTATCCTTCTTTTACGGGTAATCTCGTATCAAATCGTCTCAAAAATTTGTAATTTGATGCATATAAATGTTAACAACTTCCTACTGTGATGTGATAAATAAGAATAAATTTCGACTTTCAATTTAAGTATCGATCACCAAGGCTTAATAATGTTTGGATGTATTATGAGTCAAAAATCTATCATTACCAGATTTTAAAGATTTAAAACGTGGGAACTCATGTATAAATACCCTTCAAATAGAGAAGTATAGAGTTCAAATTTCTATTTCTGCATTTGCCAACTCAAAAAAAGTTATGGAAATATATATCATAGTCATTTTTTTATCTCTCATCTCTCGTCTAAAATTATTTAAAACTTCAAGTGATGATTTGAATTGCTTTTCACATATTGTATACCTAAAAGTAATTTCACAAGCTCACATGAAAAAAGTATTTTGTGTGAATATATTGCAGTTTTTTTTACTTTTCTTGTAATTTGCGTTTGTAAACATGTCATTATTAGTACTAGTCATCATGTATTGTACTTAAACAGATGTTGTATCATAATCACAAATATGTGTAACATCCATAGATAGACCCATGTGTAATGCCCCCCTTTTTGTATTGGAGTTATCGGATTTTTATATGTTAGCTTCTCATTTTTTATCTAGAATCACAAAAAATGAAGAAGAGGATGAAGATTAGTAGCAAAAAAGAAAAAGAAAAAGAAAAAAATTGTACATGATACCATAGGTCTATTGGAAGTTGAAGGAAAGAAAAATAAATGAATTGAAAAAGATATAGTGTCGAGTCGCATAAAGATTCAATCCCTCCACCCACATAAAATTCTTGGATTCGTCCCTGGTAACATTTGTTGAGTTTTTGAGCTTTTGATGGAAAAAAGTTTTTTCTTGTGCATTTTCTGACGGAGGGCTGCTTTCTCTATATTCTCATGTTAAAATTTCAAAATCTAGTTATCGTTATCATATCCTTACAAATTACAATTTTAATTATCTTTTATGCAACATCATAGTAACTAAAAGTTGATCGGTTCAATTCAAAGTCAATATCCGTATGTTAATTTTAAGATTGAAAAATAATTGCATGAAATACATCTCAATCACTCCGAAAGAGAATAATTTTGTATAATTATACGATATTTTAGGTTTTTGTAAGATCAATAATTCAAAAGAAAAACAAACAAACAAAGAAAATAAGGGGAAAAAATAGCTTGCAATTTAAATAATAATATCAAAAGGAGCTTTTTCATATTAGAAACTTCAGAGTATCTGAATATTTTAATTCATGTTTTCTTTTCCTTTTTGTCTCTTGGAGAGTTGGAGTGCATCAGACATTCAGTTATATAAGACGTTAGAAATAAATTCTGATTAGGTCATAAATTGCGAGTTACTAGTTAGATATTTATTTTCTGATCCAAATAATTTTATTCAAGATCATTTCGTGAGGCTTATTAATTAAATGAAGTCAAATTTAACTCGAGAATAGTTGACTTGTGAGCAAGTTTTAAATAATTTTGCTTCGAAAATTATAAATATAATTAACTCTTAAAACTGATATTTTATAATTTAGTAAATAATAAGCATATAATAGTTTGATCAAGTTTATTAGTTATAAAAGACTAATACCTTCTCTGAATGAGTGATTCACTTTAAACAGAAAATTATGAACATTTTAGTGAAATCTTATAAAGTTTGTTCGTCTTGAAAACTCGAATAAGCTTGTGAAATAATAGAATATAAATATTTAATTTGATAATATACGCAACAATTTGAGTAAGATAATATTTGGCTTGATTTAAGTCTGTTAAACTCTACTCGTAATTGTGCGAATGAACTGTTATTTACTCAACAACTATCAAAATTTAGTATTAAAATTTAAAAGTAGATTTTTAAATAATAAATATTTAATCAAAATGCAACTCAAAGTTTGTTAGGCCTGGACCCATTAGTATATTTGATAAACATAATTTAAACGGCCCAATATTATACAAAAGCTCATCATAATTAACAAACCCAACAAGCCCAGTCTTCTAATTCATTACCAATTTGATGAGGCACCTTTTAAACACCACTCACGACTTCAAATTTTACGAAAATTTTGAAATCAAGCTTGTCAAAGCGTATATATAGATAATAGATAGTATTTTGTTTTTGAGCTTACGATTAAGTCCGGAGAATAAACTTTCGAAAATATAAAATTGAAGACCTATTTATTTGATCCAACTTTACACTATTCGTTTGAGTTTGAATTATGGGAATGTGTAATTTTAATCCGTATAAATCATCTAGGCGGTATAATATAAGTTTTTGTTTGGTATAAAACTTATTTTTTATATTCTAATTAGTAATACACACTTGATTAACTTTATTAGTTACAATAAAATAATAAATTCTAGTAAATATATAGTTTTGAAATTCTAGTAAGTATTAGTTTTGCGAATGAAATAATTTATTGTTAAAATAAACAATGAGTGAACTAACATCAATTTACAATTTTGAACTCATGTTCAAGTTTAACTAAATCACTTGAGCATTGAAGTATTCGATATTTGAGTTAATGTTGAATTAGATTATATTATTTCTATTCAATTCGATTACGCCCCTAACGCCCCTGTATGTCATTTCTAACTCAAACTCTCGCTATAAATAAGAAAATTACAGGTACAACTAATCAAATCAATAATTTCAAAACTAAGATAGGGCAGTAAAGGCAGTAGTCTGTTGAAAAACATCCCAGAAATATTTTATTTGACATATAAATATTTCATAATAAAAGGTATCGAGATCGACTCTCCCCCTTACTATCGAAAAACGCACACAAGATCATTGTGGTGGTTGTACTCTGTAGAGAAATTGAAGAGATTAAAAAAAAAGAACAACCCCACTACCCAAAAAGAAGAAAGAAAGTAGCACAAAGTTTCTAAGAAAGCACAAACTCATGCATCCCAAAAGCAAATTCTTCATTCCCAGGTGCTTTTCCTTTTCTAAACCTCTCCTACCCATCTCTTAGCCAGATTCTCCAATATAACATAGTGTTTTCATATCCTATTTTGTTCCATTTAATAGTTTTGTAGATACCCAAAAAAAAAAACACTTTTGTTAGAAAAACTACAATCCACAGTTGCTAAATTTTAGGGATGTCAATCGAATCACTCACCGAGCTTCGAATTAACCCCTACAAGACTGCATATGCTATTTTGATTCAGATTTATTCGAATTGAATTTTTTGGAGTTGTAAATTTTGATAACCTTTTGATTTTTATGCTAGTCCATCAGGATGGATTTTATTTTTATTCTTATGTATGTATCGTTCTTTTATTATTCTATCATATTTGTAATGCCTTTTTATTTTCATGAAGACATAAAGATTGATTACAATTTTTTTTTTTGTGTCGAGGGACATATAATCATATGATCTTGTACAATTGTAATCCTTAGGAAAATTTCATTAAAAACACAAAAAAGGAAAAAAAGTGGTACATATAGATTGATTATCTCACCCCTATTATACTAAAGTCATCACGTATTAAATAAGATTAAAACACCAGATTAATCAAGTAACTTATACACATAATACATCGAACACAATTAATTATTTATGTGAAATAATTTGAACTTTGTTCGTCAAAATTTTTATTGTAAATAATAAAATAAATGCCAGTTAATAAATAATGAATTTTGCGGAGTTAGAAAAAATTTCAATTTTATAATATAAATAAACACTAATAATGAGAATAAAGGAAAAATGCAAAAGAAAGGAAAAAGATAAAAAAATGCACATAAAAAGATAACTCATGGAAAATTATACGTCACAATGGTTGATACTATCCACCTCATTCACATAACAATGTGAACCCCACAACCTTATTCGAGTGCAATGAGGAACACAATGACGCATATGCACTGCCAACTAAACTACATAGCTGTTAAATCTTTATTTTATTTTAAATCTACGGATCAATTTGTAGCCTAATTGGTCATACCATTTAACCCAACTTTAATTTTTTATATAAACAACTATTCAATTCGGACTGTTCAAATCTATTCAAAAGTATTCGGATTAAATTGATATTTCTACTAAATTTTGAAACAGATTGAGTTTATATTTTGAACATATCGCATTTAGTCGTTTAGAGCAGCGAACTCATGACCGATTGAGATAAAATTAATGGTTATGAAGTACATAGCAAAAATTAATGGTTGTGATTTAACAAACTAAACTAAAAGAAATAAAAATTAAAATAAAAAACTTTTTTTTTTCAAGTCAAAAGATGCCTTCGCCTAGTCACTACATACCCTCTTTTTTTTTGACTTGCCTTAGCAAATAAGGAATCGAAAACCAAAGAAAAAGCATGGTGCCTTTCTGCATTTATTCGCCTACATAACCACTAAAATTATTTTGGACCGCAGAAATACAAAGAGGTTTCGTCATTGAGAGAAATGAGACTCAAAATTAATATTTAATAAATTTGAGATATATCTATAAATTAAAAAAATGTTCATAATAAAACAGAGAACCGATGATAATGGCGTGTGAGGAGCGCAACTGTGTTTTTTAAGGGGAGGAATTAGGAATTGAATCACGATTATTCAATTCCATGTTCAAATGGTACATACGTAATAATCTAATTCTCAATTCATAATTTAAAAGATACAAAAATTTTTAATTCAGGATCTCAATATGATCTTTTTATTGAGAATTCAATTACTTTTAAGTCATGAGTTGAGAATTTTGGAAATATTTAGATTTTGAATCGAGCATTAATCATTTTGATCTTAAATCGAGAATTAAATCATCTTTTGATTCTTGAATTAAATCTAAAAATGTGATATCTCAACATTTTTATGTATAAAATATTATCTTTCAAATAATTTTATAAGTATGTCATCCTTGAATTTTAATAATATTGCTATATCGTGTAATTTGATTTTACATTGTGATATGTACCGATTTTTTTTTTTTTAAAGATTTGTATCTGGTTTTGAGTTTTGATTTTCCACCCAATTTGTTTTTTTTTTAATTGACCTTAACAAAATGAGTCTCGAGATCAAATTAAAGGGTTTCAAATTGTAATATTAATGCGGACTTACTTTGGGTTTTAAAAGAGAACTTGCTTTAACAAAGTGCAAATATAATAGTTTTCGAAATCCATAGTGGAAATCGACGCAAACAAACTTTAAATAAAGGCTTGCTAATAAGTCATAAACATATAGCATAGTTGGATAAGACGAAATCCTCTATTTTAGCACTATCTCTTCTTTTAATTCTTATCAAATTTATGTAGGGATGATAATATGATACCAATGAATCACTCATATTTAGATGAGTTGGCCAGGACCAGCCCCGGACTTTTTTTAGCCTTGTGCGAGGTGAAATTGGTGCCCCTAAATAAAATAGATACAAATATATTATTATCGCCACACAATTTATTGCAAATATCTTTTTACACAATAATTTACCCTTTATAATTCTTTAAATAAGCCATTTTTATGCATATCATATGCTTGTAAAATATTGACCAAGTATTGTTGTATTTTTTTTGTTGGATTTCGGAACAGTCATATCACATTTGTTCTTAATAATTTATACCATGCTTATAATTTAGTATTCATTTCATGTTCCTCAAGTCTTAAACTAAGATATATTAATCATCAAAACCTTTTTTTTACTCGTTGGTTATCTCTTAATAAGTCATTATTGAGTAATTTGACATTAAAAAAAACTCTACTGAACTTTTCGGATTATACTAGTCTTGGTATATTACAGATATTTTTTTTTCATTATTTGTCAAATAATAAGTTATATTGTAAGAAAAATATATTGATATTTTATCTATATCCATTAACCAAGCATATTTCAAGTTCTTACATCATATGTGCTAGACAAAAAAATTCCCCGCAGTTTAAATTATAAAGATTTTTATTTATTTCACCAATAAAATACTATATGGTTTTTTTTATCATATTCAGTAAATTTTATTTGTTTTTCCCTCTTCACAAAGTTCATTTCTTTCATTTAGTTTGACCGGTCTCGAATACATTTGATTTAACTCATTTCCGATTCCTTCTTGATTTAACAAGTCTTCATGAACCAATTGTTCTATTGATGTGCCAATATCCTAATCTTTAATATATTTCTTAAGCACTAAATTTATTAAGAGCGTAATTTTAAGATTTTATGAGTTCACTTGTCTTCCTTTTTTTCCCTTTTAGTTGGATAGTTTTCTTATTAAATATATGTTAGGAATTAGAATATTTTGATAACGTAAGAAACCATGTTATTAGAATAGAATTGATATTAGAATATAATAACGTATATGATTGAATTGTAATAACTTAGGACCGTGAAGAGCTGAAGGTGGAAGATTCAAGACTTAAGATTTTCAAAGATAAAGTTCAACTGGACCACAGTTGTGCCAACTCAATTGTGAGGGTTCACGACTGACCTCCTCAGCTGTGAATATTAAAGACTACAATTGATCAATCAGTTGAAAGGCAAACCAGCTATAGTTTCATTCGGAACTGACAGCTGAGCAAAAGACAAAATTGACTCTAGAGTTGATTTCCAAGAAAAGAAGTTGACGTCCGAGGAATCTCTCAGATCAAGTCAGAGGTCAGGCCTAATTGTCTCCCAAACAACTGAGTCAAAAGAGGAATGTTCAGAACTGACTTTCGGAATGTTTCCTGAAAAAGGAATTCTGACAGCAGTTATCATCCAACGAACAATAACCGAAAACTGACGGACTGATGGATAAAGAACTGACAAAGCTTGCTGGAAGTACAACAACAACTCTATTTTCAGGCAACGGACTTGACCGGTCATCCCATGCCTTCCAATGGCTACTATTCAAATATGGTCTATAAATAGAGGAGTCAAAGGAAGAGAGAAGAATACTGATTCTACTACTGATACTAAAACTGAAACC
>AYJT01121985.1:0-11414 GCA_001278415.1 Ocimum tenuiflorum
GTTGGTCAATGATGAGATTTTTTCTTTGTCCATGTTGGATCTAATGTGGACAATAGCATTGCCGATTGGGGTTGACCGTGATCATGTATACTGCAATCTATTGAAGGGTGTGAGAGTAGAGAATCTCCATAAAAGTGAAGGCTAAACTGTGGAGGTTTCTGGTGACCAGCTGCGATGGTGATCCTTTGATCCATCGACACGTCGAACCAGCAAAAATGCTTAGAGAGAATGGTTTGAATGTGATTGAAGATTTTTATGAAGGAGGGTTTCATGGAATCGACTTGTTTGACGAGTCCAAAGCTAAAATTTTTCAATGGGGTAATCAAGAAATTTATACTTACCAATTAGTGAGCATATGATATATAGGGATCCAAAACCGATTATTATTTTGTAAAATGGGCGCTTCTTTTAGTTATTCCTTGCTTTAAATATATATGATATTTCTTGCTTAAACATAATCGTAAGCCACTTTTGTGTATTATCATATCAATTTGGTAATAACAACCCCCTAAAGCCCAAATATAAATCGAAAGTAGAGATTAAATATGATAGAGCAATTAAATGAGTATTTTGTATAACTATAGTACATATTTTTTTGGTTATATTGAAATATATATCTACGTAATTTGTATGAATAAAATTTATTATTTTGTGCTTATAATGAATTTTAGAGATGGAGATCATGTGAAGATTTGTACAATAGCTAGATACCCTTCTAATCTACAGTGCACAATATCATGATTATAATAAAACACAAAAACGACAGTTGATATTGGATAGGCCGTTAAATTTGCCAGAGATTTATTCTCCTTTATCAAACTAACAGTTATTTTTGTTAGATGAAAAATAAATATAATAGTAAATTGTACAATAAAATCTAAGTGTCGAATTTCATTTTAATGATTCTGTTCATTTTTTAAGGATTTCCACACTTGTCTCTACACCTCTCTTGTCACTGTGGAATGTAATATCGTGCGCAGAGGAGAGTAAGCCACCATCTGCAAATGGAACATAGCTTACTTTCCCCGAGACCCGAGTCAAATCCCACACGCTCCCAAACAGGTATTTCCTTATCAGGTGTTTGAATTGTCGATTTATCCTCGTTTGAGATCTTCGTTAGGCACTGTATTACATTGTCCACACGTGAATTAATTGAAGGAGATAAATCATACTTTTAATAAAAAATTATTTTATCATGATTTATCTCCATTTATTTATACACGTGTCAATCATCCAGCAGTATACCATCATCCAGTGGCGGATCCAAGAATTTCTTGTGGGGAGCTCGATTAGAATTTTTCCCTACGCGTCGTCTTCCTCCTAGCAAATGTCAGTTGTTGTTTAACTTTTTCGACATTGGCCAAACAACTCACCAATGGGCTATCTCATAAAAACATTGAATCACCCTGCTATTAAAATGAAAAAATTTTCTCGAGAAGATGAAGGGGGAGGGGTGGAGATTTCTGGTGACCGGATACGATGGTGATCCAGTGATCGATCGACAAGTCGAGCTGGTGAAGATGCTGAAAGAGAATGGTGTGGATGTGATTGAAGATTTTAATGAAGGGGGGTCTCATGGAATCGATATGGTCGATGAGTCAAAAGCTAAACTCCTTAATGGAGTGATCAAGAAATTCATACTTACAAGTCCTAGAGCATTCGATGATAATTCGATTGTTGTCTTGTAAACTCAACATATTTGAGGTTTTTGCTTGCTTTAAATAGATGGAATTAGTTTTTATCCTATTCATAGTTCAATTTCACTTTGTAAGAAAATGATAACGTTGCTGGATATGGTTATTCCATAATTGTGCACCACTTTAGTAGTTTAGTTTATCAAATAAGCATGAGTTATAATGTACCAAATAGATCAAATGGGAAATCTAACTCAATGTATGAAAATTAGAAATCCCATAACTTACTGCATAATAATGCAGTAGATATCTTGTAATGATACACTAAATGACATACGAGGTCTTTCTATATCTTTTTTAACTTTGAAATATTCATATAATTAAATGCATTATTGCGCGATGTTTATTGTATTACTAAGTATTAAGTTAGTATGAAATGCAATTAGCTACATATTTTCTTAGACGTCGTTCTTGAATATACTTTTTAATGGCCTTCGAACTTATCGTTTTTATATTTTTACAGTTAAAAGATATCTGTGAGTAACCGAGACATGCTCATGATTTATAAATCATAAGAAAGCTAATATTTTGGGTTAATTATTGGACTTATTATTTATATAAAATGAATAATTAAAAAAAATCAAGAGACTATATTCCTGGTTGTTGGGAGGCCAATAAACAATTCAGTCGTCACCACTTCAGAGCTATGTGTGCTTCGGCTGCAATTCCCAATTTCTTTCTGCATTTCTGCTGCATGCTTTTGCTTCATTCCAATCTGCAATTCACCATTCATTTTAATTTTCATACTTTTTTCTGATAATTGGGATCGAAATATTAAAATCCTACATTTAGATATATATTTTGTATTTCCACAGGGGTAACTGCCTTGAACTTTGCAGGAAAAAAAAGTTACTTTTTGATAGGTTTTGAAATTTTGGTTTTTAAGGTATATGGGATTTTCATATGTTTTAGAAATCTGAGAAATGCCTTTATAAAATAATCATCCTAATTATAAATTATTAACTGAATAGTAAATAAAAATATTATACACCCTACATCATATTGAAATTGAAAAAAAAAAGTAAAATAGGAATGATATACTAAACAAGCATGATTCGTAAACTAAAAAGGAATGATAAAAGATTGCTCTTGTAAAATAGGATTTGCAGACGATGTCACAAAAGCGTGTGATGAAATAACTTTTACCTTTTCCCTGAGTCTTTGGTTTTCTTCTAACAAAAACATCTCCTAAAAAATAGAATTTGATCAAACATCAATAGAATTTGATCAAAAATACACTGCAATAAACATATACTAATTTGTAATCAAACCTTTTGTTTTAGTTTTTCTGTTTCCTCCTTGAATACTTGAATCTGCAATATTAATTTTGAACAACATATCAAGACTTCTCACTGTCATAATTATGAACTTCATCAAAATTCAATTTCAATGAAAGAATAAAGAAAAATCTACAAGCTCATGCGGTGGTCTTAATGAAAAAGTTGAACTAATTCAACATGGATCAAGAAACTAAAAGTGTAGGTTTTAAGCATATCAAAGTTGTAGAATACGTATGCACTAGTTAATCGTCTAGGCCTGATTTTTCCATTGAATTCAAAAGAAAAAACAAAAAAAAGTTGATCAAAATTTACCTTTCTGGCTCTTATGCTCTTTAGGCTTCTCTCGAGCTGGTTATCGATTTCTTGAAGCTCATCCATGGAACACGTGCCAAGAGCGTGCCCTAGAAGCTTCCTGAAGCATCCAGAATTCTTATTACACGAAGCTTCAAAAGTTGTAAGAGAAATTAAACTGAAGTTGTAATAAACTAATTGAGGAAATAACCGGTGTGAATTCTCCAGTAGTTCTATCTTCTTCGCCATGAATGCTGCTTCGTGCTTTATATGCTGCAATAATTCAGAACTCGTATTGTCGAAATAGATGGAAAACAATGGCTCTTGGTGGGATTAATAAGAAGAAATAAATGAATAAACTGAACAAATCTAGAAATTATCGGCTAACGAAGCATGTTGATAATGGTGTATGGATTATTTTGGCTTTATGAAAATGAATGGTAATTCTTATGCAAGGAACCAATACATTGTTATTGCAAATCATAATTAATCATCTTTTATTGTTAATACTAATGGTGTAAAACTTCAGCTACAAAAAATAAAAAAGAGGGGAATAAGTGTAAATCTTCCTTTTCAGAAGTAACATATTTACATGTATCATTCATCTATATTTATCGTAGAGAATGAAGTCGTACTTTTTCTTATATTTTTAAATTGAGAATTAGAAATTAACATATAGAGAAGCTAATTCTATCACATGGATTTAACATTTTTTTTCTTTTTTTTTTTATTTGAGAGTTATGATTTTAATAGTTTTTATGGATGTATTTATTTCTAATTAGGAGGAGAGTTTTGATATGTCGCTCGATCAAACATAAATATTTGATATATTATAAATAAAATCCTACTTGCACACAAAAATGTAAAAGCTAAAATTGGGCAAACGTCAAAGTCGTGTAGCACAATGATATAAAGGTGAGAGATATGAATACGACAGATATTTTACGAGTTAGTAAAGTGAGATAAACCTGCATGTGTTGTTCAACTTCCACGCCTGTATTACGATCTTTTGTTAGTTCCAAATATTTCTCTATTGATTTCTGCATGCTGAGCAAAATGTAGGTATGAGTAAAAAAGCTGAAATATTTAATTCGTTAGATGATCTAATAGAAGTTTTTACCGTATACTAAATATCAAAATAAAGTTGCATAAATTCGAGTTGATAAGTAAAAAATCAATTCGAGTTGATAAGTAAAAAATCATACAGTTGAGAGACATGATGTGACTATATAATTTCAAACAAGTTGTAATCGACCTGTCTCTTTTAGAACCCTAACAAGTGCATATGGCTATCATGTCTGCGAATGAGAGATTGATAAAGAATGAGTTCGGACCAATAAAATGATGGCTACATGACATTAGAAAGGCCCTCTGACACCATAAGACCTTATCCATAAATTGCTACATAATAATTATTACAACTTGTTTGTTTCCCCATCAACAACTGCAACACACTCTATCTGTCTCAACCTGAAAATACAATCTAACAAGAATTCATCTCAACTAAGGTCTAAGGGTTGCTGCCTCTCTCTCACGTGTGTCGTGTTTCGAAATATGTGTGAGAGAGGACTTTTATTTTTCTCCCAAAGAGAAATGAACATAAAATTATAAAATCCACTTCACGTAAGAGTTACTGCTCCTCTCACTCTCATGTGTCGTATCAAAACACATGTGAGAGAGACTAAGGACTTTCACTCTCTAGATTAAGATAGATTCATATAATAAGATGCGTGCACGCACAAATCCTTGGAACTAGAAAAACTTAAAACACATAATATAGCAAGAATCCACCATACCTATATTGCCCCCTCTCTCTCACATATTCCTGTCCGGACACTTGAGGGAGAGAGAGAAGTTTTACCCTCGAAAGTAAGATCGAATTTTCCACATAACAAGATGCGTGCGCACACACGCCCTTGGACAATAAATTTTCAAATGAACATAATATAACAAGGAATCCACCTTACACAAGGTTGTTGCCTCTCTCGCATGTGTCTGTCATACTAATGTATATTGTACCTAGACACATGCGTGACAGAGGTTTGACCCTTCAGAGTAAGATATATATTTTCATAACAAAAAAGCCCTGCGCACACACCCTTTCGGCACATGGAAAAACTTTTTTTTTACAAAAAAAGGAACATCAAATAGAATATATTGTTGTGGACTTACTTGGAGCTTGAGAATTCATAAAGCCTTCCTTTAGAAGAGAAGATGATCAAAGCAACTTCTGCATCGCAGAGAATGGAAAGTTCATACGCCTTCTTCAGTAGCCCATTTCGACGCTTCGAGAAGGTCACCTGCCGGCTTGATGCATTCTCAATCCTCTTCATTTGCACCTTCCCCCTCACCATCTTTTTTTGAAGAAAAAGGCAAACTTTTTTGCCAAAGTTTTGTTAAAAGAAACTGCAGAAAACCTTCAAATAGAGGGAACCCTTCAAAAATGACAAAAGGAAATATTTCTTCAAGTAATTTATGTGGAGTTCGTGTGAACTTACCTCAACCTAAGAACCCTAGTAATTAAATATAAGTACAAATATTACAATCCTTCATTAAAGAAAGTGAAGCTAGCTACATCATTGTCCATTGAGCTTTCTATTTCTCTCATTTCTTTTATAATGAAAAGGAATTGAAGTCGATATCAACATAGTGAAAAAGCTAAATAAATGGAATAAAAATTTGAAAAAAATGAAATTATTCTCGCAAGAACGTTAAAAAAGTGGGAATTGGCTGAAAATGGCATAAGAAAAAGGGAATAAGAGAATTTAGTGGGAAACATAATATATATGAGCATCACAAAAACAGCAAGGATCTTAAATATATATATTTTCACTCAAGATCTTAAATATATATATTTTCACTCAAAAAAGTCGGATTTAGATTGACAGAACAATGTGTTCATTTTCAGACCACAGAAGCCAAACAGTTTCCCTAGTCTCTTCATCAATGTTATTCTGCTCTCTCAAGGTCAAGAAGGCTAAAAGCTTTAAAAACTACAAAAGTAAAATAAAACGGAAAGAACAAAAAAAGGGGATATATAATATTATTATTATTATATTTCTTGTTTTAGCTGATGCTAAACAACATATCTACATAACTTGTAATCGAATCAAGTCAATAAATATATTTTCTTGCTCGAATTTGACTATCGCAAAGCTGAGCTTTTTATATATTTTGAAGTTCTTAGAAGACTTCCAACAAAGTTTTTAAATTTTAATATTCATAATATTCTTAAAGAAATTAGTTTATGCAATAAGATAATTTATATTTTAAAGTTAACTTATTTGACAAACTTGTTAAGGAGAAATCAAATAATGTCGAGCTGGTCTCAATTCATTTAGATAATGAGCTTCTCTTGAACGAAATTTTATCATCACATTTTGAATAATTCACGAATAAAATTTTGAGTTTTTAATAGCAAAGAAATGGGACGCAAAAGTGTATATCATCATCGTACGATGATAATAATGAAATATCGAATAGCTTGTGGACAGCTCAAGTTGAGAATGTAAATCTTTGTAAAATGTGAATCACCCTGCTTTTTGGATTGACAATAATACTATAGTACGATTTATTTATTACCTAGTAAAATAAATATGCATGTATGATTTAGACGTGGCTCGGTTTTAGTAGAGAATTAATAATCCTTTTATTATAAGGCATGGAATTAAATGAAACTTTTTATTATGCAAAAAGGGTTCATGTACAAAAATATTAGGTTCAGATAATTAGTTGATAAAGTAATCTACGTGACAAGTAGTTTTAGGTGGATGTTACTTCATGAATGTTAATAAATATTGTGCGACTGTTTAAATTTTATTTGATGAAAAATATTTAATATAGTGATGTATTAAAAAATTTAGGGGTTTAATAAGAAATTATAAAATACACATTATTTAAAAATGTCAGTTAAATATTGTTAGTATTCAAAGTTGTACAACAAAATATATATGAAAGTTTATATGTGATTATCTTATAAGTTCGACATATATTCTTTTAATCAGTGGCCTAGAGTTTTTAAAGTATTGTAGTAAATGATTTATCTGGTTGAATTTTTTGGGTATATTTAGATAAATAAATTTAATTTCTGGAAAAATAAATTAAAACTCATATCAACTAAAAATTTAGGAATTATACCCCGTAACCCATAAGGCACATCAGACCATGGTTTCATATTCATTTACCGTACAAAATGGCTTAATAGATGATGTCAAAGCTTATGTCATTAAAATTGTCTCAAAATATATTATTTTCATAGTTTATGTTAAAATGATAATGCTGACCATTTAAGATTTTAAAGTAAATTAATAACATCATGACATCAATCCTATCCTTGCTTATAAATGGGTAGGGTATAGACCGTCTAAAAAGGAGAAGGTCTCCGGTTAGACCGCGCAAATGATTAAGCAGGTTTTGTTTAAAATCTAGGAGGGATATGAGTTTGGGTTTAGGATTTAAGACATATATGAATTTGGGTTTGTGAAAATAAACTATTTAGATTCATCTAAATCGTTTAGGTAGTCTAATGCAAGTTTTTGTCTCTGAAAAAATATATATATTTTGCATATATTCTTGCATGAAAAATCATGCTATACAAACTAACACAATCTCCCAAATGTGTTGCCACAAAGATGAACTGCATAATGAGGAACTAAAGAAGAGTGGATTTGTAGAGCAACTCTTTCAAATTATGATAACCTATGAATCTGGCTTCCAAATAATTAACTTTGCATCAAGGATCTTCAATATTGAGAGTGAAAGAGATTGATATTATGAAATTATCATTCATATTTTTACATTTGTCAGCAGATAATTTTTTCTTACTACTATAGCTATCTAGGAGGCCTATTTCAAAAAACTTGGACCACTAGCCAATTAGCTATGATTCATAGATTATGTTGATTAACATATTTGCGAACTAATATATATCCTGTAGTTTATACAAAATTTTGAGTTTCAATCCTCCTCATATAAGTAGAGGATGATTGCCTTTAAATAAACTATTATTTTTCTCTCTCTTTTTTCTACTTTCTTATGTTAAGCGTATCTTGAAAATCTAATTTTAAAGTACAAAAAAATTGTATACTTGTTGTTCTTTTGCCAATTTCGAACAAATCCAAGCCAACCCTTTCAAAACGTTTGAAAACAAAAGCAGGTAAGAAGTTCGTTACCCCTATAAAAAGAAGTGATGAATTCGAGGTTAAATTAGTCATTTGACTTCGGATAATTGTGGTTGGCTAGCTATAATTATGAGATGATGATTTAGTGTGGTCTTTTGATGGAGACCATTTTGCAGTATTAACTGCGAGTGAATTGAATTTTGGGTTTCAAGGATTTTATTGGTATGAGAATGCATGGTACAATTAATGTTTTTGGATATCATTTGAAGTGAAAAAATCGAGCAACGAAATAGGTTAAATAATGTAACAGGAATATTTATGGACTTATAATGGAAACTGGGATTAATAAATCAGCCAGTTTGCATGGTGTATTGGTATGCATTAATGTATGATGCTTTTGGCTTTTAATCTTTAACGAAGATATAAGTAAAACAAAAAATTGAATTACTCAAAATAAAAATAGGACAAACTACCTAATCATTATAACGAAAGCAACACATAAAAAATATTACTTGAATAAGACTGAGGAAGAACTGAATCAAACTAAAATTGATAGAATGGAAACATTGGCGATTCAACAACATTTATAAATTTATTATGTTAGTCCTAGTTTCTAAAAAGGAAATAAAATTAATTAGGTCAGTTCTCAGTTTTAGTTTTAAAATTCATAGAACAGATCAATCGATAATTTATTAACTGATTAATTAAATTAGTTTAATTAGATAGAAACGAATTTTAATAATTTCAAATCAAACATCTATTTTCACGATCTATGACGATGATGTTTGCATTTATTTTAAATCATAAATTGTATTTTAGTGTGGAGTTAGGGAACCAATGGATCAACCCATAACTTTTTAGTTGATTATCAAAATCGTTGATATGGTAGTTAATCATATTCTGAAACACTGAATAACAGATCATTTGTTTTTCATACTATCTATTCGAGCCATGAAATTTAATAATGGACAGACAAATCCATAATCAACTCATCAAGTTCTCATAAAAGTAGGGTTCGCACAAGAAAAAACATTTTTAATTCAGTTGATTATCGATTCAATTTTTAACATTACAAATCGGTTAGTAGATTGGTTTTATAATTATAATGGATTCTTTTTATATTTAATTTATCGTTTGATTTTTGAACTGACAAACCTATTGCACTCCCCCACTTGAAAGAATAAATAAGTCAGTTCCCTTACAAACTACTCAAGATAATTCGTAAAAAACTAAATCAATTTGATATAAGTCAAGTCAGTCCAAATTTGATCTACACACGTGTAGTTATCAAGTTCGAGTTTGAACTTGAGTGTATTTGATTCGATAGATTCATAAATCTCATGAAGCTTAATATAATTTATATTTTTACACTTAAATTTATAATGCACTTAAATACATATTTACACATTTGTATACATAATTCAAAATTTTTATTAAAACTAAAAATAAAATAAGATGAATAAAATTAAGCTTGAGCTGAACAAATATAATATTGAGTTATATGAAAAGCGGAAATATCTATTTTATTTTGAATTATGCGTATTTTGAAATAATATAAATTATTTGAAGTTTTAGATAAATGTACGAATTATTAAAAATTGTTCAAATATAGAATAATTTTTAATTTTTAGCATTAGAAAACTGAGTCAACACGTCATATTTAAAAATGTTTAAAATAATTTTCTTTTACCTCACAACAAATTCAGAACACAATACATTGACTCAATTTTTCAGTGTTGAAAAGACGAATTCATCACATATGTAAACTTCTGATAGTTCATACATTTATATAAAATTTTTAAATAATTTATATTATTTTTAAGAAAAATATATAATATACAATAAAATTAAAAATTTAAGTTGAGTCGACCTCGAATTTTAATTTATCGAGTGGAATTCAAACATAGTTATGCTCCGCGGGCCCTACCCGCACAAGTAAATTTTTGTCCAAATGAACAGCTGGGCAAGGGGCACGTGTCAAACTGTTGTTGATTCCACTTTAAAAGTCGGGCCCACCCATCCCAAAATACAGCACAAGGATGTGAGACCCACACGCCTCTGCCTCGAGAGTAGTACGGATTCAGCCTGAAATCTTGTGGGCCCCCACACGTAAAACCATAAAACGGTGGGACCACACTTCACAAAGTCGGGGCCACTTACCACGTGCATCGACCTCAACTCACGTGCATCCAATTTTTTTAGTTGATCGCACGAGGTCGTCCTAATTTTTATGTTCATATGTAATCTTTTTTAGTATGAAAAAATTTATAATGAAAAGGTGTATTTAACAATAAGCGTGCAATAATTTTAATGAAGAATTGGCCCCACTAATTACCATCTATCGTGTTTGATATACTGAGAATCTGAAATTTTATCATGTCAATACAATTTGAAATAATTTTATTGTTTATGTTTAAATTAAATGATTGAAAAATATGTTTAATTTTATCAAAATTTCGGTTACACTGTCTAAATAATTTAAGTGAATCTCAATAACATTATTAGACTGTATAAAAAATTTAAACGAATCTAAGTAACACACTTCAATTACCCAAACTTAATGAATATGATCAAATATGATATCGAATCATTAATATATTAACAGAATAATAATCCGATTCATACATGTTATAGTGTTTCCCTCATATTACTCTAAATGAAAATAATTAAAAACATTTACAAATTGTAGAATTTTAGCAAGAGTTAAATGAAGCATTTGCAGGGATTAAAATAACAAAACTCGAAACAGAAAAATAAAAGTGGGAAAAAGGCTAACACTTTTTAACAATCTGAATTGGAAAATCTATGGCCTAACAAAAAAAATAATAAAAAAAACTAAACTACTCTAGGGTTTAGGCGATGGGGTTTCTTGATCGTGATTCTCTGCGGAAGAGCCCACCATAAACTGAAGCTCCCTCTTATCGTAGATCTCCAACGAGAAATCCCTCAACATCTGCGTCGCACTTGTTGTACCTAACGCTACTGTACTAGTACATACAGTTGAGCTCGAGCTGGGCTCCACCGCCTCC
>AYJT01121986.1:0-14359 GCA_001278415.1 Ocimum tenuiflorum
AAAAAAAAATTTCCTGTTTATGGTTGCGATTTGAGTTTCCGAAACCCTGTAATGTCTTCATTCTGAAACTTGGAACTGGTTTCAGACACGATGTCAAATATTATTAAGTTTTAACCTGAAAAGGCCATTTAGTGAGGCTTTGTAACATGCTCATAGACCTCCAGGGCTATGAGTTTCCATTCTCCCTTACTATATGGAACAAAGTGCCACATAATCTATTTTTCTTTGTTGGGTTTGTTGAGCACTGTATTTCACATGTGATAATAGAGGCCACTGCATCCTCTTAAGGAAGAAGCACATGGCTTTCTGGCGTTATGCCTTCCACCAATGACCTGATTTTTTATTTTTAATTTTTTGACAACCTGTCTATTCCATCATTTCAAGGTTAAAAAACTCATTTTGGGGCATGTTTTAAATGAGCATGGTGGTGACCCTAGTTTAGTTTTAAATTGTAGCATTGTTGATGATCAGAGTGAATGTACTTAATGGATTGCTAAAATGCAATAATTTTTTCAGTTTATGGACATTTAGTCATTTATTATTCTCAACTTAGAAAACCTCTAACAAGGAAGAAGCTGAAAGAATAATAAAACCTATCACATGCTCAAATCTAAATGATTAGGTTCGTACTGAAGTATTAATAATAACTTGTGCTGTTGTTGCTTTGTTACAACACTTGTTTATTTCAAAATGCAGATTCTTTTACAATAAAAGGACAGGGGTTTCTTCATGGGAGAAGCCTTTAGAGTTGATGACACCAATTGAGGTGGGTTAGAAGTTGATCAATGGTTTTGACACATTACCTCTTTAATGTACTTTTCTATACCCAACATTGGGATAAGGTATTCTTATATCATATGTCTTTGATGCGAGTTTTTAATACCACTTTTTTGAACTTGTATAACAACAACAACAACAACAACAACAACAATTATAATAAATTAAAGGTCATCTGAAATGAAACACGATCATACTACTGTGAACCATTCAACCTGGGAAATGGAGAATACCTTAAGCTTGGTGAATATACAGTTTTATGTTTTCTTGGGCAATTTCAAACTTTTTATACTTGTGAATTTGATTTCTATAATCTTCAAACCAATTTTGTTTGCATCGAAATCACTTTGTGTGAGACAATGACAACGTTTTGTTTTCATCCTTAGAATGTTCATCTATCTCCTAATCCACATTTAAAGTACCTCTGTATGAAAATGCGTTGCTAAATTTTAATCATGTGGAAGTTGTTCATGGGGACCAATTAGGTAAATCTGAAGGTCACTTTCGGCCTCCATGGTTGGATTTATATGATACTATACATATTAATGGGTTCTGAAGAGTGTATTCAGTATGTAAGCCAGTCACATCCAGTGTGTGAATTAAATGTTATTTCTTCTTCTTTGTGTGAAAAATCTTTCATTCATCCAAAACTGATTTTTGATATTGTTCATTGAATTTATCACAGAACCCGTCCATGGTCTGCTGTTAGGTTTTCGTCATCTGATTTGCCGTTTGATTATGTTACTATCTATATATTTTGTTATATTTCTATATTTGGTTAAGCCAACTGAGATGCTCAAAAGAGAAAATACTGTTTCAATGGATGTTTGCTACCTGATCTAGCAAAAACTCAAAAGCAGCATTCTTGTGCAACAGGCCAGGTCGACCCAGACCTGACAGGTTGGGCTTTTCTTAATTTTTTATTATACAATTGATTCTGTAAGGTTTACTTTAAATTAGGTTTATTTTAACTTTTTAGGATTTATTTATATATAATATAATTATTTAGTATCTTTTTGAAAAAAGAGAACGAGCTACACGCCACATAGGGGAGCCTTTCTTTTGTGATGCTTTAAGAAAATTTTAGCTTTCAATTTAATTTCATGAATGAGACTCACAGCTTCTATTTTATCCTTCTTAGTTATTAATTTTTGTGAACTTGCCAATTATCATCATTCGATTTGTTATTAACTTCACCAATACATCCTTTTCTGTTGCTGTATTAAACCCAAGTATATCCTATTTTTTTGTAAATTTCAGTTGGTAAAGATTAATGAATGGGAAGAGAATTTGCAAACAACACACAAAGAGTTTGCGTGTAGTATTCTGATTCTCTCATATGGATCAAAAGCCTATTTTCAGTTACAAAATTAAGGCCCAAAGGCCACTTTCACAAACAAGGCAAAGTAATAAACTAAGCCCATTACAGTCACTTGTCATATTTTTGGTCTCTGTTTTTCACCAGTTTAGCAGAATGATAACAATTAATTGCAGTTAATTGCACAACCTTGGTAACTGTTCAACATGCACAATGTGATGTGTCTGATGTCTGGAAATTCTCATTTAATTCCTGTAATGTAAATTGAACTTGATGAAGGCGTCATTATAGGCTTTTTTTTTTAATTCGCCTAATATTTGATGTTGCATTGGAAAGATAGGATGAGTGGAATGCTTTATGTGAAGATCACGTGATTGTTTCAGTTCCCAAATTGCTTCTGATCTAATTTTCGTGTATGGTTTATATTTTTCCTGTGCTTCTGATACCAGGAGTTCAATGTGCCTTTTCTTTTGTTTAAGAATTCTCCAGTTTTTTCTCCATGTGCCACTAATTCAGTTTCTGTCTGCAGAGGGCCGATGCATCTACTGACTGGAGAGAATTTACTACTCCTGAGGGGAGAAGGTGTTTATATAACGATATTCCAGTCTTCCATATTTTCTACTGCTGCAACAATGAGAAACCACTAGTCAAGTTTTTAATTATGAATTATGCTGACCAGTTAAGATTTCTCGACAGGTTTTTCTTTAATAAGGTGACAAAACAATCTAAATGGCGTATGCCAGATGAAGTCAGGGTACCAATCTGATTAATTCAATCTTTATGTACAGTAATTTTGACTTCGAGGTTATCTCTTCGTTTAATGCGGATGCATTTTCTTACAGCTGGCTCGTGAGAGCATTAATACGACTCTGGTTGAAGAAATGCCTACACTTAGGGATGATAATTCACATGCTTCTGCTGCTATTTCTGCCTCTGCTAATGAAGCATCAACTCCCAATGCAAACAATTTATCTGTACCAGCCCAAGAAGTGGTGGTGTCAAGCCCAGTTTCAGTGACACCTGCTGTTACTCCTGAACTTGGAGCGGTTTCTGGATTATCAAGCATACAAGAGGACACTGCTAATGTAACCTCAGATGACACTGGACTACATACTCCAGAGGAGATTGCTGCATCAGTGGTTGCATCTGACATGCCAGCCCCAATTGCAACTCCCACTACCACTAGCACTACTTCACCTATGTATCAGATGTTCCATTTTGATCATGTCTATTTGGTTTTATTGTCATGATCACGGATTAATGTTATTGCTATTTCAGGGGACTGCCAGATATATCTCCTCAGGAGGCAGCCCTTTCTTCTGTAAAGACTTCTACTGGGACTGTGGAGGTAACTTTGTGGCTTCTGCTCTCAGTCAGTTGCCTTTTTCTTCTCATTTGTAGCAGTTCAAGAAGCATTTCTTGAAGGCCATAAAACACAACATGAACTGTTTAACACTTCAATGATCTGCAGGAAGAAAATCGAAGTGCTGTGAGTGGAGGCATTAATGCACTCGAAGGGAAAAAGCAAGATCATGGCCCTGCAGTTTATGAAAGTAAAGAGGTAGAGCAGATTAGCTTCTTCATATGCTATCAAGTTGATAATGCAAATATTATTGAGAAATTTTCTTGTTACTCATTTATTAATTTCTGACTGCAATTATGGCTTGCTGTTTTGCTTGCATTGTTTGGATAATTGTTTTAGGAGGCAAAGAATGCATTTAAAGCTTTGTTAGAGTCTGCTAATGTTGGGTCTGACTGGACCTGGGACCAGGTCTGTTGCTTCTTATTAGAAATTGCTAATAATATGTTTGTTGAATCTATTTAGCTCATGACTTTTAAACAGGCCATGAGAGTGATAATAAATGACCGGAGATATGGTGCACTAAGGTCTCTTGGAGAGAGAAAGCAAACTTTTAATGAGGTAAATACTATAAGATATAAGTTAAGTTGTTTATGATGGTTCTATTTTGTTTTAGGGTCAAATAATTGGAAATCGCTGCAATCATAAAAGTATTAGTGATTGTCTGCGATCTGTATTTCAGTTTGTGGGGCAGAAGAAAAAACAGGAAGCTGAAGAGAGACGTTCTAGACAGAAGAAAGCAAGACAGGATTTTAAGAAAATGTTACAAGTAGCTTATTTTTTATTGCTTTAATTTTCTGTCATGCACACCTATTCACATACCTTGAGCACACACAATGTTATGACTCACTCCTGAAACTCTCTCATTTTTCAATATGTTCAGGAATCTAAGGATTTGACTTCATCAACTAGATGGAGGTTTTGTTTTTCTTGGACATAAATAAATTCTTTTATTCCCCCCCCCCGGGGATCTCCCATTAAATTTTACTGATCTATTGTTGCAGCAAAGCAGTATCTATGTATGAAAAAGATGAGCGTTTTCAAGCTATTGAACGAGCTAAAGACCGTGAAGACATCTTTGAAGAGCATTTAGAGGAGCTTAAGAAAAAGGTATTGCTTTTAATCCTAGCTTGAAGAAAAAGGTCTAGTCTTCCAAAGGTGGCAGTATTCACTCTTTTGCTCATTATTCACCATTGAATTGTTTAATGGATTGATAATCATGTTCCATTTCATTATAGTTGGGCATGATAAATATTGGGAGAGGTTTATATTCTCTATTCCATCTGAATGAGTCCTTTCTATTGCCTGGATGTTTCATATCTGGTACATGGCAGTCTTCTGTAGTTAGAGATGAAACTGGTAAGAAAGAGTACAATATTACATAAAATCCCAACGTAATGTCCCCACTATAACTCCAACCCATGACCTAATGCCAATGGGAAAGGTAGTTAACCACTTGCACCCCGGGTTGTAGACGGTTAGACATGAAACTGACACTGATTGTTGTGTGTCTTTTTTATGAATTTCTGTCTTTAGATTGCATTAAAGCTCCTTCAGTTTATTTTCAATCTAGTGAAGTACTGGGACTGATTGGTGCTGGAAGTTCCTATCTACGCATTGATTGCGACCTATTTCTTGACCTGTTTGCTTATGTTATTTGGCATGCATCATGGTAGATTGGTAGGCTGGGAACTTTGATTAACATTAATAAATAAATGGGTGAAGTGGATCATTTAATCATTCTCATAGATCGTATGATTTGATTAGCTTTGATTCTGATGTATCCTCTAGTTTGGTGCAATTATTTTGAATGTGTAATGTCATATACAAATATCCCAGTGGATGAAATTCATTGGATCCTGAGCTTTTGTTTAATGTTTTTCTTGATTAGGAACGGGCAAAGGCTTTGGAAGAGCACAAGCGTCATAAAATGGAATATTTGGAATTTCTAAAATCATGTGACTTTATTAAGGTAAGTTTCTTTATTTTATATTTTTCCAAGTCCTTGAATATTATAGTAGCATTACGATGCTTTTATATTTGCTCATCAGGCTAGTAGCCAATGGCGAAAAGTGCAACACCGTTTAGAAGCTGATGAGAGATGTTTGCGCCTTGAAAAGATAGAGCGCTTTGAAATCTTCCAGGTATGACTTATATTATTTTATTGCAAATTTAATTTCCCTTGTCATGAAAATGTTATCAGAAATGATTGGTTACTATTTTTAAATTGGCATTTTTCAGGAATACATTAGAGATCTAGAGCTGGAAGAAGAGGAACAAAGGAAATATCGAATGGTAAGATGATCAAAATTTTTATATGCCAGTCATTAATTTTTTGAGTATTATATTCATTCATATGTAAATGTCTTTAACACTTTATAACTCTAATAATTTTCCACAAATGCTGAAATAGGAGGAACAGAGAAAGTTAGAGCGTAAAAATCGTGATGAGTTTCGGAGGTTAATGGAAGAACACGTGGCTAGTGGAATCCTTACAGCCAATTCTCATTGGCGAGACTATTGCATGAAGGTTTTGCTCTGCTTTCCTCTGGGCATGGATGTATTGAAATCTTCTTGGTTTTCAATTGAACTTTCCGTGATTTCAGGTGAAAGATGCTCCTGCATATCTAGCTTTATCTTCAAACACCTCAGGAAGTACTCCCAAAGATCTGTTTGATGATGTTATAGAAGACCTTGAGAAACAGGTAGTTAATATGCAACACAGTTTTAATGATGTCAATACTAATTGCATATAAATGGGCTAAATTTATAGAAGACTGTACCAGAACCATATTCCAATGACATTCACTATACGTCATTTGATGTCAAAAAATATCAACATAAAATATGAAAATATTAAATGTCCTCATTTCAATTATACTTTTTTCTCATTGCGAGTGCTAGAAATGACTAGTTGGTAGATACCAGGAACACAGGGCACTATCTTTACCTGGAGTTTTGCCTCAGACAATCATAAGTTGCACTTACAACGAGTGAGATAAAAGTATATGTTCTGCAACCGACTAGTTTCCTTGGTCCCAGAGTTTGGATGACAGAAGCTGTTCCTTAGAACAAAATCACTCGATGAAGATCTCCTTGTTACATTTTTAGTTATCAATGCCTCATTCGGCTAATATATGTAATAAGTTTTGGATGGATGCCACGGTGATAGTAGTTTCTTGGTTTCAGTGTCTTGTTGATACTTCCTGGAACTAAAGAATCAAGAGAAAGAAAACCGAAAGATGATCATAACTGATTAAAACCTGTAATATGTCCAAATGATTAGGTTCACAGTATTTTACATTAATTTTCATTGATGAAATTGCAGTATTTGGAAGATAAGGAGAAAATAGAAGAAGCCATGAAGTTTGAGAAGGTATTGACCATCTATTTGACATCTCTTGGACCTTTTCCTCCCACCATTTACATCTTTATTTGATTCCAGATATCCTTGTCAACGTCTTGGACTTTTGAAGACTTCAAATGTTCACTTTCTAAAGAGCTAAGCTCAAATCCAATATCAGGTATCAACTTAAAGGTATGTGTTTCCACTTTTTTAATCATTCCTGTGTTTACGTATGCCAAATGAAAATTTGCACTCCTGAAACAATTTTGAATAAGAAAAGATGTGATGTCTGCTGTCATAACTTTTTGCTAAAGCTGTTAGTCAGTTTTATATATTAAACCTGAGGGATCCGAGCGGCATACTTCAATCTTTATCCTAGTGTAGATTTTGTGACTGCATGACCTAAGTTTATTTTTCTGGTATCATTGTTTCAAGAGTTCAGTGTGAGATAGTGAGTTCATAAGATGGCTAAGATGGGGGTGAGTTTCAGTCATTGCTGCAACGCTCCTGTAACTGAAAATATAGGCCTCTATTAACGTGAATAATATGGATATGGGATCTTATGACACGAACATAGTGTATATATTTTGTAAGTTTACTCCAAGCAAAGGAATCCGTAATTCGAATATGAGTGAGGTCAAGTACTTGTTTTGTCCTAAGAAACATTTCAGAAGGACACCAACATGATAATTCCATAGGAGCAGAGACACATCCTCGGCATTCATATGTATATGCACACTTGTGAATGTGTTGTCAAGGACTTATTTGCTTTTCTGTTTCTGCTGCCATGATGGTTTGTGGTTTTCAAAAATCTCATTTAGAAGTCAATCTTGTAGCTTATATATGATGAGCTATTGGGGATTGCCAAGGAGAAAGATGAAAAAGAAGCTAAGAAGCGGAAGCGTCTTACTGAAGATGTGTATGATTTCCTTTTTTCTTCAAAGGTATAAACTTTGTTGGTTACGTAGTGAATCTGATGATTTTACCTCTCATTTTATTCTATGATCATCTTCAACTGTTGGCTGTTTAACAGGAAGTCACATCATCGTCCAAGTGGGACGACTGTAAATTACTTGTTGAAGAAAGGTAAATAGTTTATATCGTCCAAGTAATGATTAATAACCAGCTGTAAATTGCCGAACCTACTTTTTGAAAACTTTGCTCTAATTTTTCTCCTTCTCACACCTAAATACTGGCTTGATAGTTTCTGAAATGTTGGTGTCTTTCTGCAAAGACATTAATTTGGAAATGTCTTGATTAATCTATGCCTTCAATTTATCAATCAATTCTATTATGCTCTTTGGACAGGTTTGTTGGGGAAGAGAGCTTTTTTGAGGAAATTTTTAATAAAGTCATTCATGATCTTAAAGGCAAGACAAAGGATAAGGACCGGAAGCGAAAAGAGGAAAAGGTAGGCAAACGTCCAATTATTTATGGCTTGTACCTCATTTATAGTACTTATTTCATCCTGTTGTTAACATAAATGAATTACTTTTCCTATTTCATCCTATTGTCACGATCTGAAAACTGTTTACTGAAACTATTGGTTTCTTTATTATATCTGATGTTATCTTTTGCCATCTTTGAATTGCCATTAAAAGCCTCTGCTTGTACTAAAATGTCGCTGAAACCAAATTCATCAAATCTCCATCCTGTATAGTAAATTTTTATAAGAACTTGTGTAGAAGATCGGCTACTTTGTTTAAGACCCATCAACCCCATCATAAACTTATTCAGCTTAATCTGCTTGTGCATCTCTCAGGATCTATTGTATATTTGTGTATCTAGCTAATGGAAAGCGTGAAGTATGCCAGCTTGTTGCTTAATTATGGTTGCATATTTTATCTTGCTTAGTTTCTGATCTCAACCTTTCCTTTTCAGGATAAAAAGGAAAGAAGGGACAAAGAGAGGAAGGAAAAAAGTAGGAAAAGTAAAGACAGAGGAGGTGATAACAGAAAGCCTAAAGAGAGACGTAGAATAGATGAAACAGACAGCGACGGATCTGATTCATATAGTCTAGAAGAGTCGAGAAAATCAAGGGACTGGAGCAAGAAACATAAGAGGCGGCATATGGATTCTTTTGATGATACCAGTTTGGATGATGACGAGAAAGACCGTTCGAGATCTCATAGACACAGTTCGGATTCCAAAAAGTCGAAGCAGGTACTCCTTCATTTAAGCTTTTAAACAACAAGTAGTGGTTTTTCATTTGAATTACATTGATCTTTGATGAACTAGGTGGAGAAGCAAGCATTGATTGCTGAAGCAGACACCGAAAGCCAAAGCAAGAAACAGAAGAGGGAACAGAGCGATAGCTTTCATAAACATGATGATAATGCGGAACCGAAACTTGTGGATTATGCTGAGGATGGAGAGGTCCAGTAAATTTTGCACTAAACATATACATCTATCTGTTGTTGCCTGTGCTAGCTGTGATCATAACTATGCAAACATGCTTTAATTTCTGCGTCTGGTCTTCTATCTATAGCCAGCCATAGGATCATAGGAGTTTATACTTAATCCAACCGTTGTATTAAGTTAGTATCACAGACTACAGTTTCCCTTTTGATTGATCATAACGTAGGTCCCATTTCATTTAAATAGTGTTGATTTTTGCTACGGCTTCTATTGGCAGCTAAGCCTAGTTTTAATTTTCTGTGTGTACACTGACAAATGGTTCGCGTATATTCCAATTATTATCATATATAACTCAACATATGTTTGTGTTTTAATGTAAATTTCCCCTCCTTTAAAGGATTTTTATGAAAATGTAGGTCGTGTATTAAATTTACTGGAAAGGCAGGGAAGTGGAGTAAATGGCGAATACTACTGGAAGGATTCCTCTTTGTATAATAGGTATCTGCACCAAGGTAGCTGCTAGCTTTCCCCATCTCTCCTAAACTTCCCGGCCCGTTTCACCATTTCACCATCTCTTTCAGCGTCAACCCAACAGTCAAGTCATTTCTTTCTTGAGATTGCTTGTTTTTTCCTTGCTATAGCCCGTGATAAATAAGAGAGCAAATAGGATTTCATCTTAGAGCTCTGCCCCATAAAGTAAGGGGGACTCTGGTGGCGCGGTTTTTTCTTATCTTATGGGGGTTTATTTTCTCTGACTTGACCTAGGCATCCGGATTCCATTCTTTTTAAGCTCACACCGCACGGGGTTGCTTGCTTTTGGTCAGCCCGTTCCCAAGGAGTCTTTCAGAAGATGTGGCACGCCGCACAATTCGTTTTATTCTATCTTATAGGGGGTATAGGGTTTGTGTCATACTTGAGGACCATAGTTGTAGGATATTTATATTTCAGTTTTAAAATTCTTACACGTGAGAGAGCAACAGATTGGGGATAATGGGTTGATGGATTAATACCTATTTGGTTGCACCTTCATTCCTCAACTCATATACGATTAAATTATTCCCCTTCAAACTTAGGGTATATGATATCTTATTCCCTCTTAACAGGAAGCTTCGGTCCCCAACAAATGATATTCACGACCCCAATGTTTTTTTAAATAGAAGGAGCCTCACCAAACATGCTTTCCATTAAAAATAATTTAAAATTCCTTTAATAAAATAAATGTTATTACAAAATAAAATAATTTCTCAACATTTAACGTGGAAGTTAAAATATTTATTGAAAAATATGTATTCATCTTTTGATCATAATCATCGTCCATCATCTCGCACCGTCTGATCTTATTGAAACTTAATGAATGAAGCATCTGGAAACTTATTTGCTTGTTTGTTTGAAAATCAAATTTCTAGACGATTTTGAAAGTCTTGATCTTGATATTTTGACTAGTATAAACAGCGACTCTAGATTATATCTTTGGTGTCTATATTTATTTGTTTGAAGAAAAAAATAATGGCGGCATGTTGTACAACTGTGATTTGATCTGGTAAATGAGAAATGATAAACTCAATGATTTTTTCGGATGATGTAACTTCAGCAGACACACATGCATAGGTTGTTGGTGTCGATGGTGTGTGTGACATAATGTGTGGCCTATTGAAAATTTTGAGGTTGATGCAAAGTCGCCTTTTTTTGTTAGATTGGATTAACTAGTATCTTTTGATTAACTAAATCAATAATAATTTTACTGTTAGACAATTGTTTGTGTGATATTAGGATACGTCAAATTACCCATTCTGCATCACATGTGTTGTGATTTATCAAAATATATATTTGTGTTTTACTATAAATTAAATGCAGCAAACTCTTGAAAATAAAATATTACAATTGGGGAAGACAAAGGGTTTTTTGATAGTGTGAATCCTTGGCAATTAGATTTATGGTCATCAATTAAATCTCCAGTGAAATGCAATAAATGGGAAGAATAACTCGGGGAGATAGAAAAGTGAAATATAAGGCTCTAATAAATATATTAAAGAAAAACAAGTTATATTTTCTAAAAGTTGCCGAATGAAAGCTCCGGCCGTAGAAGCTTCTTTCTATGGATCTGTATGACAAAATTCTGGCCATAGAAGCTTCTTTCAATGGATATCGAATTTCTTACATTTTTTTTGTCATATTCAAACCAAACTACCCACCTTAATAACCATAACAATGGTCAACACTCCATACTTTTCTTTGCTCAAACAGAATATATATATACACACACACACATAGTTTATTAATATATGCGTGAGTCGTGACAAATGATAAATATTTAAAAAACAAAGATTGCAGCTTTGAACTTTTACAGGGTCAACTGTATTAAAAGTTATCAACCTTTACCAAGAAATGCAAATTCAATATTATTATTAAATCTAGTGAATCTAAACATTTGTAAATTTAGATATTCAATCCTCAATCCTAGCTAGTATATGGCGACTTTTGCTTTTGGCTGAACTGATTGACGAAACATTTCATGTAACATACAGTTTCGATCTCTTCTCTTATCATCTGTTTAAATTTTCTTGATGAATGATAGGGACACCTAATTTGCTCAAAAGTTTTGAACTGATACGGTTTATAGATCGTGTTAAATTTGTAATAATTATCGACATTTTATAGTTCTATATGTAATTAACTTTTTTAGACGTGAAAATCATACCTTTTACCTTGAAATAGAACTTGTTTTCTTGTTATTCTTATTCTTATTCTTTTTTTTTTCCTTAATCAAAGAGAAATTGATTGAGGAAGGCATGACCTTCCAAACAAGTACTCGTTTTTAGTTAATCCTAATTTCATGATTAGCTGAGTAAAGTTTGAGCACCCACATTATGTATAAAAATAAATACATGTTTGTTCTTTTTGATGTATCTGTATCCTGTTGTCGTTGCTGTGGTCCGGAAAATCATTAAATTGGACCTTCTTCTTTGTGGTTTCGTCTTTTTTCTTTTCTATTTTTTTTGATGTGGCGTGGTTAAGTTCATTATGAGTTATGACATGGTCTCAGATATGTAAATACATTATGTTCATAAAATATTATGTTGTCTTTCAGTTCACGAGGCATGTCTTTCACATAATTTTCCAGAATTTTCAGCTTAATTAGCTCGTTTGCATTAATTGGCATGTACATATAATTATGGTTCTAGGAATCTCTTCACATTTACATGTGAGCTTTCTTGCCTCAAATAAATAAGATTTGAAAATATCATCATTCAGTCACAAGTTTGCAACAAAGTCAAAATTATGATTTTGCCCAAGGACAACCAAATGTGCAAACTAATTAATAAATGTACTTCATTTTCAAATGATCCAAGCTTGTGAAAATATTATTCCCAGGTAAAATGACCAAATTACCCTTGCAGGACTGCCTACCTCTATAAATTCATTCACCTCCTATTGAAGTCCCTACGTATATAGATTATAGCTTTAACCTGCAGAAAAAAATATTAACATGGCCAAGATCTTCTCTCTTTGCATCATATCCCTCCTCCTATTCCTAGCATTTTCCTTCGCCCGCCCCGACCCAAAATATTCCGGCGTTTCTCCGGTGAAAGTCCCTAACAAGGTTAGCCACTTTCATCCTAAAATTAAAATTTCTAAATGTTTTTTAAGTGCAAATTTGAGAGATGTATTGATTATTGTTTTGTATATTAATTTGTTTTTGGTTTTTTATTGTATTAATTAGGGTGATGAAGTGGAGAGAGAAAGGTGCGAGGGAGAAGGGGAAGAAGAGTGCTTGATGAGAAGAACGCTCGAGGCTCACCTTGATTATATCTACACTCAGAAGAAGCAGCCTTGAGAATTTTCTGACATAAAATATTATTACATCTTCTGTATAATATCTTTTTATGTTGAAATTATTTTTCTTTTTCTGAGTTTTTCTTGATCGAAAAAATTGGGACTTGTTGATTTTGTGATGTGGTTCGGTTTTCTATAGTATGCTGGTGTGAGATAATAATGTATGATATTATTGTGTATATGTCCAGCACGTGATTAGATTACTGCACACACTTCTAGATATTATTTGGATTAGGAAACTATAGATGTTGTGAATTATTTGATTATATATAGTTTTCTATTGCGGTAATTTAAATGCTTGCATTTCATGTTAATAAGGTATATACATTTATATACCTACTATTTACTACTATGGTTCATTTTGTAATAAAAATTAAAAAAAAATAAAAAGAAAGAAAGCAAGAAAGAAAATGGAAAACATTAGAGGCCAAAATTGATTCATGTCCCAATTATCTCTGTAATCTGTATTAAGACTTGAATCTTGGGAAAAAAGGAAAAAAGAACATTTTAGATCAGCCATGTGAATCTCAGATAGCAGCTAAAAATATTTTCTCATCAAGAAAATAAGCAAAGAGCAGCATCTGAATAATGACACTGATTAATTTAACTAATGCAATATACATGTTAAATAATCAGAAATACATCAGATCAAATGCTGATGATCATGATCTCTCGAATATCATTTTCTTTTTAATGATTATCATTGACCTGATGGCCTTTAACAGCTGTATTGATCTAGGTAAAAAATTAATTACCGTTTCTTATCCTATTTATATGATAGGGAAATTTTACAAGGTTCCGGCGGACACCGCAAGACTAATATAATCATTTTAACACCTGTGTGGTCCGTGACCTAATATATAAGAGGAGGTCTCCGGTTAAATCACCAAAATGGCTTAGGCGGAATTTAGTTTAAAATTCAAGAGGGATATGAATTTGGATTTAGGATTCAGGACGGATATGAGTTTGGATCGGTGGAAATCACTATTTAGATCCACCTAAATCGTTTAGGCGATCAAACGCAAGTTTTTGTCATATATATATATATAACAACAAAATTTATTTGTGTATGCATTGATAGCGATTGTGGAATATTATTTTTATTTTTTATTCATTAATAATTGGTATAACTTTACTATAAGTTATTATCTATTCATCCAACTACATATAAATTTTAAAGAAAGATAACAATGAGAAACACAAAATTGTTTTTTGATTTCAAAAAATATATTGGTAATAATTGTCACGTGAAAGTGGTACAAATGTAAATTATATGTTTTACATATTTTATAGATATCTATATCTCTATATATAATAACTTTAAATCGAATGCAATTTTAGGAAATATTGAGTTGCATTTAATGAC